>BQNB010029508.1:0-50281 GCA_026074375.1 Tanacetum coccineum | reverse complement strand
TGCATAGCTACTTATTTGTTGAACCAAAGATGATATCATCCACATAAACTTATACCAGAAAAATATCACCTTTGTGCCTTTTGATGAATAAGGTCTTGTCAATTTTCCCTCATTGAAACCCATTATCCAAAAGATATATTGACAAGGTTTCATACCAAGCTCTAAGAGCTTGATGTAGTCCATACAGTGCTTTTTCAACCTTGTATACTATAACACCCTGATATTTGACATAGCAGCGGAAGTTAAATTAGGGGTATTACTTCATGAATCAACAGTCATAATCATATAAAATAACTCAAAAGAGACGTTTTTGAAAATTTAGTTATCATTCAATAATATACCAGAGTTTTACAAAAGATGTCCCAAAGTACATTGAAAACATAAAGTTTGAATGATAACAAGTTTGGACGTCCTCAAGTCCAATGTCACTCTGTGTCATAGGTTGCTTAATTTCCTGAGATAAACATCCTAAAAAGGTCAACACAAAGGTTGAGTGAAATTCACAGGTTTGAAATGTAATAGTTGAATACAAGTCAATGTAATAGTAATAATTGCAACGAATACAATTATCATGGTAAAAAATATTATATTATTGCACTAAGCTCATGATACCGAAGCCTTAAGTAAATGTTAAACAAAAGCTGTAAATAACAAAGATCTAGTCTAGTAGTTTGGTGGTCCTCCCTTGTGGTTCCTGAGTTCATGGATTGTATCCATAAGGCTCTTTATATCTGACTGGTGGAGAAGCTAGATATCCTTGATGATCATCCCTAGAGTACAAATCCTAACGCGAGCAAGAACAATCTCTTCATCATGCCTTATTTGCTCTCTCTAAAATCTAGAAATCTGGGTATGGGCTTCTTGAAGTTCAATTTCTAGTTTGTCAAAATCTCATTGTATGATTACTCGACCATTACCAAGACCTTCTATCTTATCTTCCATATGCTCAATGCGCTCAAAAGGGAGCTCATCTAAGTGATTCAAAATAGTCTCGATCTGTTCCTCATGGCGCTCCAGATGCGTCTTATAAGAACTCTCTCTAGTCTCAAATACCTGAGGTGGGGCAGAGAAATCAATAGAGGATGATGATAGGAAACGGGCTTGTTTTTGAGGTGGCAAAATCTCCCCGGGAAGAAAGAAATCTCGGGGATCAAATAGTGGTGATGGTGGTAATACTAGAGATGGAGGCAAAACAGTTGGTGGAGCAATAAGAGCTCGTAGTAGTGGAATAGGTGATTCATTATTAGTAGCATTATATGCTTGCATAACTTTCATATACGGATCATCGTAGAAAGGTGAGATAGTTAGCGAGGCTAAAAGATCCTTAGATAAATCCTCTAAAGGGTCAGAAGAGGTGTTTCCCGGTGAGGCTGGGAAATAGTCCGGTGAAGCCGGGGTATAGTCAGGAGTAGTTGTAGAGGAAAAAGCATCCTCAACATCGAAATCAGATAGGACGATAATAGGGTGGGTGGATGTAGACATAACTTTGTAACAACCCAGTGTAAAATAACATAAGTTATTTATATAATAGTTATGTATCTTTACATACTATTCAGGAATTGTAGTGGCACGAAGGACTTTCTTGAATGGAATATAGTTATAGTTTAGGTTTTAACCTTATTCTCTATAACCTTGGCTCTTGATACCAATCTGTAACACCCTGATATTTGACATAGCAGCAGAAGCTAAATTGGGGGTATTACTTCATGAATCAAAAGTCATAATCATAGAAAATGACTCAAAAGAGACGTTTTGGAAAATTTAGTTATCATTCAATATTATTTCAGAGTTTTACAAAAGGAGGTCCCAAAATACATATGAAAACATAGAGTTTGAATGATAACAAGTTTGGACGTCCTCAAGTCCAATGCCACTCCGTGCCATAGGTTGCTCAATTACCTGAGATAAACATGCTAAAAAGGTCAACACAAAGGTTGAGTGAAATTCACAGGTTTGAAATGTAATAGTTGAATACAAGTTAATGTAATAGTAATAATTGCAACGAATACAATTATCATGGTAAATAATATTATATTATTGCACTAAGCTCATGACACCGAAGCCTTAAGTAAATGTTATTCATAAGTTATTGCCCCAAGCGGGTGCTTTGCCAAACACCCGGAGTTCCTCAAATGAAATGCGTCCGCTGGCCATGTATGTACCAGAACCTGGACGGGGAAGTTCAGTCCCAATAGATCTATTCACGGCATTCGTGCTTACTTCGCAAAGTAATTAACGGTTCATGATAGTGGGGCCTTTTGGCAAATAGAGGTACTTAGGCAATAATATATCAGGATAGCATACAGTTGGAAAATACTTGTATTCATGGTTTATAGCATGTTGATGTGTTGTTGTGTGTGGTTATATTTTATTGATTTAAGTTTTAAATTTAAATTTTTCCTACTCAACCAAAAAGAACACTTTAACGGGCAGTGTACCCGATCAGTAGTAGTTTCATGGTAAGTAGAGTGTCGATCACTGAGAGTGAGGTTAAATCTATCAATTTAATAAATATCTTGGTTATCTAATCTAAGTTAATTCTATTCTAATCCTATGTTAAACCTATGTCAGTCTAAATCCTAGTTCTAATAGGAAAAGGGGGGTTTTCAGCCTAAGAGACTGGCACGGTTTTGTTGGTGACTAAAACCAATTCAAGACACTATTACCCACGCAAGCTAATTAACAAAAGATAAAAGAGCGGTCGAACCTTATATAAGAAAACTGTATTAACCATTATTAATCTGATTAGAATGTTGGTTTTTTATTAAGTGCAATGATTTCTTCTCTCGAGGTAGCATATCAATCTTAGACTTAGGCGTTACATCATCCTAAGAGCTAGACACATTAATTCTGTCATAATTAAAGCATCCGCATAAAGCATCCTAATTTGCTGATTATAATCTATCTTAGGGATTAAAGCAATGGTGATCTTGTTAAACCCTAGCTCATAGAGACTTTAACCACTTACTGCTTAATGGAAATCTATACACTAGTAGTCCACTTGTCCAACTATCCAATGGAATCAGAACATTATTTGTTGAATTATCTAGGTCACCTGCTAGTCAACACGATCAATAAACCATCGGCAATATCCAATTAACTAGTTAAGCCCGAAGCGTATCCTAGACACAGACTTAGAAGGACAATACTTGTGTAACTATTGTTTTAGATGTATAAATTACTATATGGAGAGCTATCCCAGACTTTAGATCCCCTTGGTCCGTTTCACTAGATCCAGTTGAATGATATGTCGCATACAAAAGCGCATAAACAAGTATAAATTGATAAACATAAACAAGTATACAACGATAAATCAAGAAATCGATATAAACAAATACCAAACATTCAGATCTTCATAATAATCTTCATTTACTCCATAATTACTGCAATTCTCCCATTTTGCTATCTTTTACCAATTTACTCCATAATAATCTTCAGAACAGTAATCTTCAAAATATCTTCATTTAAGCTCCCGAATGCGCCCATTTTGCTATCTTTCACCAATTACTCCATAATTACTGCAATTCTCAAATATAAACGATTAATTACTGCAATTCTCCATAATTACTATACAAAATGGGATAATATCGTGAGACAAATGATGCTATAAAATAGACGTTATTTGATGTCATCAAATATCCCCCCACTTGAATCCTACTTGTCCTCAAGTAGCCTTTAGAAGTTTACAAAAATGTATCCCTAAGGATATTTTCCGTTAAAGCATTTATTCGATATATTACAAGTACACAACCAAACACCTCACGAAATAGGAAGATGAAAACACTCAAATCACTCAACTAATCTATGTGGTAACATGTAACTAATTTGCTCAATTGCTCGGTCGTGACGAGTATTCTATCATAAGCTTGGCAAGGATACACATCTCCACTACTAAAGCTAAGGAGTAACAAGTTTATAAAGGTAAATATGGGTTTTTGTATGGAAAGGCGTGCGGTTGATCACTCTAACTAGTAGAGTAATATAGGGTAGGAACCTTCTAATTTTCACCAAAAGTTGTAAACCAACGAGGCAGCTAAGACATGCATACACACCCGAATCTACGGGATAGACACACACGCTCGATCACATCCTCCTTTGAGTAAAACCAGCGGCTAATCATCAGGTAAAAGGAAAGTAAATTGGTGTTAAATAAAAATTGAAGCAAATAGATTAAGACTAAGATACAAGTTGCTAGACACATATTTCTTGACCGTTATCATGATAAAGACACGACTATTTACAACGTCTTGATCATCGATCAAAAACAACAACCTAAGTTGGTGTTCCCATAACGGTCAACTTCCCAATCATCCCAAAACTTTACATACTCTACAAGGTAAGTGGCGATATCTTCCACTTTGTACAATACTCTACATCGTTGATTTTTGTGAGACGTATCAACAAATAATCGATCCTTCGTATAATTCCTTCGGTAATGCTTTTTTCGAAACGATTATATTCAAACTTTTTCTCTCTTTTTGTATTTTTCTCTCTTTTTTCGAATTTTTTTTAACCATACTTCAAATCTCGGTGTAGTTTCACCATCTTCACGATCATAATAATTCTGGATAATTCCTTCGATAGTTTCTTCGTTCTTCGGATTCACCAATAATTGTGATGGTAGTAAAATCACATGAGCTTTGACTACTAATATACATTCCCATTTGCAATGTACAAATT
The DNA here is from genome assembly GCA_026074375.1 of Tanacetum coccineum. Classification (NCBI taxonomy): domain Eukaryota; kingdom Viridiplantae; phylum Streptophyta; class Magnoliopsida; order Asterales; family Asteraceae; genus Tanacetum; species Tanacetum coccineum. The sequence continues at coordinate 45,601 of BQNB010029508.1, read as the reverse complement.
TCCAACCGCACCAAAGATAGAAAATGACACAAGACTCGGGAAATACAAACTATACACTTTAAGCAACTAGCAACTGTAAATTAAACTTAATCTAACAGGGTAGGTTTAAGGTATAATGGTGAAACGAAACAAATAATTTGTGTAAATTCCTAAAAGATTGGCTCTACGGGTTGTTTTAGTGGATCATCACTCTAAAAATGAGAGTGGAAAAGGGTTTAAACTGGAGGTTAACTAACCGGTGTAGTTAGTTAATAAACAACATGGATAGGCTTTTTGGGTGTAATCCTAAAAATTTACCAATGTAAACAAGTTACTCCAATTAAATCCATAATACTCACTATTGAGGTCTCGAATAGATATACCAAGCCAAGTTCTAAAGTCTACAACGTCACCGGCACACTCATATTTTATGGAATTTGGGTAAACATTTAGAAACGGATAGGCTAAATTCTCACAATATCTAACAAGGGTTATTGTGTGCGGTTATGTATCAAGTAATTTTCACAAAATTATGCTTGAATCGCCCATCTATTATCACTATAAGCATCATATTTCCAAAACTGCAAAAATCGTCATAACAAAAAAAAGTTACAACAATGATAGGCACATTCTTAAGCTCCTACAACATTATTCCCTTTGTACACCATCTTATTTTTCATTATTGAATTATGAAATTCTCTTGACATTATGTTGACATACAATAATGGGAAAATTTTGGCTTGAGTAAATTCAAATCCTATCATGCATGAAAACTTTAGGTTGTGAGCACAATCTATATGGATCTTCTTATCATCGTCACAATAACTAGGGTAATCATCAATTCCAGTATCAAGATCATCATTCCTAGTTCTAAATTCCTCTATTACCTCACCTTCCTCAATGGTGGGCATTAAATCATCTCTTTGATTTCCTCTAAGCTCAAATGGTTCATTCAAATCATTTAATTCAATGTAATCTTCCGAGAAAGGGTCTAATGATCTATTTAATACCAAAGTCTCTCCCATAAGCCTAGCTTTCTAAATCAAGTTCCATTCGTTCTCTCAAACTTAGCATGTAGACCCTCTTAATTATACTACTAGCAGGTTTAACACTTTTGAAAATAATCTTTTCTTCCAAGCATCCATATTTTCCAAAACTGCAAAATCGGTCATAACAAAAAAAGTTCCAACAAAGATAGGCACATTCATTAAGGCTCCTACAACATTATTCCCTTTATACACCATCTTATTTTTCATTATTGAATTATGAAATTCTCTTGACATTATGTTGACATACAATAATGGGAAAATTTTGGCTTGAGTAAATTCAAATCCTATCATGCATGAAAACTTCAGGTTGTGAGCACAATCTATATGGATCTTCTTATCATCGTGACAATAACTAGGGTAATCATCAATTCCAGTATCAAGATCATCATTCCTAGTTCTAAATTCCTCTATTACCTCACCTTCCTCAATGGTGGGCATTAAATCATCTCTTTGATTTCTCCTAAGCTCAATTGGTTCATTCAGATCATTTAATTCAATGTAATCTTCCGAGAAAGGGTCTAATGATCTATTTAATACCAAAGTCTCTCCCATAAGCCTAGCTTCTAAATCAAGTTCCATTCTTTCTCTCAAACTTAGCATGTAGATCCTCTTAATTATACTACTAGCAGGTTTAACACTTTTGAAAATAATCTTTTCTTCCCCAACCCTCAAAGTAACCTTTCTTTTGTAAACATCAATCTTAGCACGGGCGGTAGACAAAAATGGTCTTCCGAGGATCAAGGTCACTTTGATATCCTTGGGCATATCAAGAATTATAAAGTCTATTGGGAAAGTAAACTTACCAATTCCTACTAGTACATTTTCACCTATTCCTTTTGGATATTTCACAGTCATATCTGCCAATTCCACTGTCAACCTAGTGTGAGCTAATTCGCTTAATCCTAAGTTAAGGTAGGTCAAGAGAGGCATAACACTAACGCTAGCTCCTAAGTCAACAAGGGCGTTGTCAAAACAGAAATCATTAATAAAGCAAGGTAAAGTGAAACTCCCTGGGTCTTTCTCTTTTTGGGGTATGGTGTTATTAATAAGTGAAGCTCCATAAGCTTCAGTGAATTTTGGTCCATAGTCCCCCTCTTCTTCACAGTAATGATCCTCCAAACGACCAGGAAAAGGAACCGTCATTTGTATTGGCTTGTAAAACAATGTTCTGTTCTGTCTAGTAGATACGGCGTATTGGGTAGATCCAATACGGCGTATCAAGTTTGAATCAGCTTCGATAGTGGTAGAAATCGACTTGATTTAGTCTCTCAGGTTTGTTTCAGTTGAGCTTGGTAGGTTTCCAAATCCTCTTTCCTGTAGTACCTTGCTCATTTGCCCGATTTGAATTTCTAGGTTTTTGATCGATGCTCCTTGGTTCTTTATAGCAGCATCCGTCGAAGCTCAGATTTCTTTGATCAGGTTAGAGTTTTCTTCGTGTCTCTTTGCTGATTCACACATGAATTTGCTTAGGGTTTCTTCCATAGATTGCCTTCGTTCTTGGAACGAAGGATTGGCATTGTTCCTTTGATAGTACCCTGGGGCAGTTGCTCTATATCCCCCTCCTTGAAAAGGCCCACCAAATTGCGTGTAGTAAGCTTCTTCTAGGGCTTTCCCTTCTTCTTTTTGTTGGAAATCCTTGGTGTAATGAGGTCCCTTGCATTGCTCTTATCCGACTTGAGCAGCATAAACTTTTTCATTCACTTTCTTGATCTCTCTCCCCAGATTATTCAGTTGTGCTTGTATAGCAGCCAGTCCGTCAGAAGTCTCAGTATTTCTTCCTCTAGATGTACCATTATGCCATTTTTGAGAGTATTCAGTCATTTCTTGGATGACCTTTTTAGCATCTGCAGCAGTCATAGTTGGAATGGAACCTCTTGAGTCAAGAATTTGTCGTGTTGGAATATCCAACCCATTGTAAAACAAAATCACCTCCTGCATCTCAGTTAAATAGTGTTGAGGATACTTCATCAAGAGTTCCTTAAAGCGCTCCCATGCTTAATAAAGGGTTTCATCCGGCTCTTGCTGAAAGTTGTTGATTTCCTCCATTTTCTTTGCAGTTCGACCAGGTGGGTAGTATTTGTTCAAAAACTTAGTTTTAAGATCTTCCTAAGTTTTGATTAAACCAGCTGGTTCATTTCTTAGCCAACGGCATGTGGCTCTAGTTAAGGATATAGGGAAGACTCGGAGCATTAGTTGATCCACAGTGATGTTAGGGACATGGAATAAGTCAACTATTTCGAGAACTTTTTCAATGTGTTCATTTGCATCCTTATTATCTGAACCGCTAAATGTGTTTTCTCGAAGCTCCTTAAGAAATTATCCTTTTAGTTCAAATTGACTTTTGTCATCAATTTTAGGCATAGCGACTCCCGATCCATAGTCTGTTCAGGTCTTGCTCATGTATTGCACATTGTTTCCGCCATTGCTTCTTCTTCTTCCTTAGAGTATTCTTCGTCAGAAAGTAAATTGAAATCCGGAGATTTCAATGCGTCAAGGCTAAGTGACTAGTGTCTCCTCAATGATCAAAATTCTCGTTCAGGTTCTTCGTAAGGTATAAATAGTCCGTTCGTAGAACTCTTTGTCATGCACTACCTGAAACAAGGGATAAATAATAAGTAGGATTTGTTCCAAAGGAAGGTAGAAAAAATTTTGCACGAAAATCAATTATTTCAGTTTCTGTTCCAGATGATCGATATGTCATATCCAATGGAAGTGGATACGCCGTATTAATCTGATGGGATGAATATGCTGTATTGGACAGAAAAATGGATACGCCGTATTCAATGGAACTGGATATGTTGTATTCAATTGTCGACCAGAACAGTGTATTCTAGAAAAACAATTAAATATGCAATCAATTAAACACAAATATATACAAGCAAACAATTAAAACAGAATATACAGAATATACATAATATACAAGAATATACACTAATCTAAATTATACTAATCCTAAGGGTTAGATCCAATCTAATGTTAAAAAAATATCAAAATAAAAATCAAGATTAATTTTCACTTCCCGGCAGCGGTGCCAAAAACTTAATGTGTTGTAGTGTGTGGTTATATTTTATTGATTCAAGTTTTAAATTTATATTTTGTCGACACAACCAAAAACAACACTTTAACGGGCAGTGTACCCGATCGGTAGTAGTTTCGTGGTAAGTAGAGTGTCGATCACTGAGAGTGAGGTTAAATCTATCAATTTAATTAATATCTTGGTTATATAATCTATGTTTATTCTATTTTAATCCTATGTTAAACCTATGTTAGTCTAAATCCTAGTTCTAATGGGAAAAAAGGGGTTTCAGCCTGAGAGACTGGCACGGTTTTGTTAGTGACTAAAATCAATTCAAGACACTGTTACCCACGCAAGCTAATTAACAAAAGATAAAAGAGCGGTCGAACCTTATATAAGAAAACTGTATTAACCATTATTAATCCGATTAGAACGTTGGTTTGTTTATTAAGTGCAATGATTTCTTCTCTCGAGGTGGCATATCATTCTTAGACTTAGGCGTTACATCATCCTAAGACCTAGACACATTAATTCTGTCACAATTAAAGCATCCGCATAAAGCATCCTTATTTGCTGATTATAATCTATCTTAGGGATTAAAGCAATGGTGATCTTGTTAAACCCTAGCTCATAGAGACTTTACCCACTTACCGCTTAATGGCAATCTATACACTAGTAGTCCACTTGTCCAACTATCCAATGGAATCAAAACATTATTTGTTGAATTATCTAGGTCACCTGCTAGTCAACACGATCAATAAACCATCGGCAATATCCAATTAACTAGTTAAGCCCGAAGCGTATCCTAGACACAGACTTAGAAGGACAATACTTGTGTAACTATTATTCTAGATGTATAAATTACTATATGGAGAGCTATCCCAGACTCTAGATCCCCTTGGTCCGTTTCACTAGATCCAGTTGAATGATAGGTCGCATACAAAAGCGCGTAAACAAGTATAAATTGATAAACATAAACAAGCATACAACGATAAATCAAGAAATCGATATAAACAAATACCAAACATTCAAATCTTCATAATAATGGCTAATACCCGAAGGTATTAGCCTTCAAACGTCATAATAAATACAAGAGTAATAATTTAGCCAAGGTAAACTAACCGAGTTAACGAATGATACCAAAAACTAAACGATTACAAAAGTATATGGAATTACACGATGTCTCCTATGGAATTGAATACGTTGCTCGACCTCTTCTGCTCTTTTTCTCCTCTGAAAATCGACTTTTGTGGTTTAGGTATCGAGAATATGATTTAGCACCCTTAAAACTCGTTTTTGAGTTTTCTATTTATAAGGTCTGGAAGTCGGTTGAATACGGCGTATCCAAGGAGTTGGATACGGCGTATTAGGGATTTCTTAGAGTAGGGACCACGTTTGATATCTTCCAGAATATTATATTGATTCCATATCTTGAATACGATGTATTGAGTCTTCTGGATACGGCGTATTGATCTTCATTCATTTGTGGTCGTTTGGTGAATGAAGGCACGAATACGTCGTATCTTCTTGATGGATACGGCGTATTGGTCTTCAGAACAGTAATCTTTAAAATATCTTCATTTAAGCTCCAGAATGCGCGCCTTTTGCTATCTTTCACCAATTACTCCATAATTACTACAATTCTCAAATATAAACGATTAAGTAACAATTCTTTGCAATAACTATGCAAAATGGGTTAATATCATGGGACAAATAATGCTATAAAATAGACGTTATTTGTTGTCATCACATGTATCTCCCCATGGAGTTTAGAAAACATGTAAAGGTGGGACTATGAACTCACCTTGATAAGGTAGTTGATTGATGTCAAAAGTGACTCAAATGGAAATAAACGGCTTCGTCACGTAACCTGGGGTAATATGCCAAGTCTTAGTTTGATTGTTTCAAAACTTTATTTCATAAAGTTTAACGTAAATGATTTTTGGTTTATTAGTTTGTGAAAACATCGTATCACTGTTCGGGCTATCATAATCCAGAGGCCATGTAGTAAACGTTTGAGGAGCTATGACACTTTAAATCGTAAATCCAGCAACTCGTCAAAACGTCTACCGAAATGAAAGCCCCTCGCATAAAATTCCCTAGTAACGTGATACGTTATAGTTTAAATGATATGATTTTATCTTTTTAAGTTTCTTCAAAAGCTAGTGGATAATAAATTATGTTAAATATATAACATAATTATTTTATAGTGTTTCGATCGACGAATGACAACGAAAAATGTGTCGGGCTTTAATAAAATCGAGTCTTATGATATTTAAATATATTTTATAATTAATATAAAAATATTACATTTAATACCCTTGAGAATATGAAAATGACTATATATACCCTTGGTATATATTAATTTACACTTTTAACCTTTTAATTATATTTTTAAAATATTAAACCATTAACTTTGGAAATTGGCAAAACAGGCCCTTGTGGTTTAACTTTAGAGTATTTACACTTTTGGCCTGAAAACTATATAAGTTTCAAAATTTATAATAGATACCCCTTTGCATGGTTTGAATTGCATTTCTAGGCCATAATCCATAATCTTTGTATTTTTAATCTTGAAATTGATTTGCAACATATAGCTTATTACGATAAGCTAAAATAAGTAAGTTTTACGAGCTTGTAGCTTATGAAAAGAACTTATGAGCTTAAAAATCTAAAATGGGCACGTTTGGTTTAGAAACAATAACGCGATGGGTTAGGGCTTTTAGGATTAGTTTTAATGATTAGTCAAGTGATAAGTGAGCTTATAGAAATAGCTTATAACAACAGCTTATGGCTTATAGCTTATTAGGGTTCGAAATTAGGGTTTCAAAATAGGTCACTTAAGGTTCGATTAGGGTTTAGGAGTTTTCAACATGGTTTTGTTTGATCAAATGATTAAAACAAAGTGTATACATGATCTTAAACATAACAAGAGCTTATTGAACGAGTAGAAAAGCTTACTAGTACATAAATGAATGAAAATGGGTCAAAATAAGCAAATACAACCCAAAACTTTAAGAGATGAATCTAGAGCTTCTTTCTTCTTAACCTTGGCTTCTAAATTGCTTATAATTTCTCTCTTCTCTTACTTAACTTGATTAGAACATGATTTTGAAGTATGGTTTAGTTTTGGAGGTGAGTTTTGAAGCATGCATATTTCAGTTTATATATAAGGTTCAAAAACTTGGAGACCAAGTTTGTAGATGAGTAGTGACCAAGGAGTACTGGTAGTGGTGGCCAGGGGATAGCTAGGGTGACTAACATAATCTAGGAAGTAGCATAGAGAGGTGTGGAGTGATGAGGAGGTTCTTGGTTATCAAAGGAGGTGACAAGGTTCAACTTGGGGTTCAAGTTAATAAGTAGGTTACAAGGAGATGGTGGTGGTGCTTAGCAAGGTGGTAGGCATGGTGGTGAATCATGAAGAATGGTGTTAGCTAGGTTAGAACTATGTTAAAACTAGTTTAGGGTGTTATTAGGGTCATTAGGGTTTCGGGTTTTAGGGTTAGGGTTAGGACGAGTTATGGTGTATGAAATGGATGGAAACTAGTTTAGATGTTTTGCATTGGAGGCTCGTAAGTTGTGCTAGAAAGGTTGTACGAAATTCCTTTTGAAATTAGAGGGAAAATGGTAAATTCGAATGCTATGCATAATCAGATTATGCATTGTACACTTGTACACATGCCTAGAAAGCTTGTAGATTTATTTTTTTATATAAACATTACATATAGTTAGGGTTTTGTTATAAACGTTAACGTTTAAAATTCGTTTTGATATAACGTTATGGAAAGTACGTTAAATAGATAACGTATGGATTTTAGAACATGTTACTTGACATATTAGAATGTTTACTTGACATAATCGTTGATGGAATTGGTATTGGTAGGTTGCGTAAGCTCGTTTACTTTTGTAATGTAAGTTACGTTACATCATGGATGGTATAAAACAAAAATATTCCCGTGAAAATGGTTGCATCTAATTTAATAGATGGAAATTACACTGAGGAAAAATTGCATCTAATTTAATAGATGGATAATTACATAGAGGAAAATTATGGGTTGTTATAGTCTCCCAACCTTAAAAGAAATCTCATCCCGAGATTTAGTTGGATGTTGGAGTGATGTTTGAAAATAGATGTGGATACTTGGCACGAATTTGATCTTCGCGTTCCCACGTAAATTCTGGTCCTCTTTTAGAGTTCCATCTTACTTTGACTATAGGGATACGACTTTGTTTCAGTTGCTTGACTTCACGGTCCATAATTTCTATTGGTTCTTCTACAAAGTTGAGTTTGTCATCGAGCCGAAGTTCTTTCATTGGAATGACGAGGGATTCGTCGGATAGGCATTTCTTTAGATTAGAAACGTGGAAAGTACTATAGACATTGCTGAGTTCTTCAGGAAGCTCAAGTTTATATGCCACTGGGTCGACCCTTTAAGGATTTTAAATGGTCCAACGTACCGAGGGTTAAGCTTTCCTCGCTTTCTGAATCGGATGACACCTTTCCGAGGTGACACTTTTAACATAACACGATCTCTAACTTGGAATTCCAAAGGCTTACGCCTTACATTGGCATAACTCCTTTGCCGATCTCTTGCAGCTTGCAAGTGTTGTCGGATTTGTACTATCTTTTTGGTAGTTTCATGGATTATCTCTGGTCCCGTAAGTTAGACATCTCCAACTTCGGCCCATCAGACAGGTGATCGACACTTTCGACCATATAGTGCCTCAAATGGTGCTGCCTTAATACTGGCATGGTAACTATTATTGTAAGAAAATTCTACTAGTGGTAAGTGTCTCTCCCATCCTTTTCCAAAATCTATAACACAGGCTCGAAGCATGTCTTCAAGTGTTTGGATGGTTCTTTCACTTTGTCCATCGGTCTCGGGATGATATGCCGTACTCATGTTTAATTGAGTACCCAAATCATTCTGCATTGACTGCCAGAATCTGGATGTGAAATGACTGTCATGATCCAAGATGATGGATATCGGCACTCCATGCCGTGAAACTATCTCATTTATATACAACCTTGTAAGGGTTTCCATACTATCTGTCACTTTGGTAGGGATGAAATGTGCTGATTTGGTAAGGTGATCTACAATGACCTAAATTATGTCATGTCCACTTGATGTTTTGGGTAGTTTTGTAACGAAGTCCGTTGTTATTCTTTCCCATTTCCATGTAGGAATCTCTGGTTGTATCAGTAAGTTAGATGGCTTCTGACATTCTACTTTAACTCTAGAGCATATAAAACACTTGCCAACATATTCAGCGATGATCGCCTTCATGTTAGGCCACCAATAGAATTTCTTTAGATCCTGATACATCTTGTCAGAACCTGGGTGAATGGAATACTTCGATTTATAGGACTCATGCATGATCAAGTCCCTCAAATCACCAAAAAGTGGTAACCAACTTTGATTCTTGATACAACGAGTTCCATCAGGACGTACTTTAAATGCTTTGTCCATTCCTCGTAGGTTCTCAGCTTCGATGTTCTCTTCTTTGATAACCTCAGTTTGGGCTTCGAGGATTTGTGATGGTAATTTTAGATAAAGGGTCATGACTAATGCTCTAACTTGGAGTGGTTTGATTCGTTCCTTCTGGCTTAAGGTATCTGCTACAACATTTGCCTTTCCAGGATGGTAGTGAATCTCACAATCGTAATCTGCGAGCAATTCTAACCAACGGCGTTGTCTCATGTTTAACTTTTTTTTATCAAGGATATGCTGAAGACTTTTATGATCAGTTAACATAGTACACTTTATGCCATATAGATAGTGTCTCCAGATTTTAAAAGCGAACACTACAGCTCCTAATTCGAGGTCGTGTGTGGTATAGTTCTCTTTATAAGGCTTGAGTTGTCGAGATGCATATGCAATAACTTTTTCTCTTTGCATTAACACTGCTCCCAGACCTTGATGTGATGCATCACAGTAAATGACAAAGTCATCGTTTCCTTCTAGTAATGCTAAGATTGGAGCTTCACATAATTTTTGTTTTAGCAGTTGGAAGGCTGACTCTTGGTTTTCTCCCCAGATATACTTCTTGTTTTTCTGGGTTAATTCAGTCAAAGACTTTGCAATCTTTGAAAAACCTTCGATAAATCTCCGATAGTAGCCGGCGAGTCCTAAGAATTGGCGTACTTCTGTGGGTGTGGTAGGAGATGCCCAATTCTTAACTGCTTCAATCTTGGCGGGGTCAACGTGAATTCCTTGACTGTCAATCACGTGCCCGAGAAATTGCACGATACTGATCCAGAAATCACATTTGGAGAACTTGGCATACAATTTCTCCTTTTTGAGTAATTCCAGGATTATTCTTAGGTGATCTGCGTGTTCTTCTTTGTTACGGGAGTAGATAAGAATATCATCAATGAACACTATCACAAATTTATCCAAGTATGGTTTACACACACGGTTCATGAGATCCATGAACACAGCAGGCGCGTTAGTTAAACCAAATGGCATTACTTGGAATTCATAGTGTCCGTACCGCGTTCTGAAAGCAGTCTTAGGAATATCTTCATCCCTGACTCTCAGTTGGTGATAGCCTGATCTTAAGTCAATCTTTGAGTAAACACTCGAACCTTAAAGTTGGTCGAATAAATCATCGATCCTGGGTAATGGGTAACGATTCTTTACGGTGAGTTTATTCAGCTCCCGGTAATCGATACACATTCTGAAAGATCCGTCTTTCTTTTTAACAAATAAGACAGGAGCTCCCCAAGGCGAAGTACTTGGTCGGATAAAACCTCGGTCTGCTAACTCTTGTAGTTGGTCAGATAGTTCCTGCATTTCTGAAGGAGCTAATCTGTAAGGTGCTCGGGCTACTGGTGCCGCTCCTGGAATTAAATCGATTTGGAATTCTACTTGGCGAACTGGAGGAAGGCCGGGTAGATCTTCAGGAAAAACTTTTGGAAATTCTCTGACTACTGGTATATCTTCCAGTCGTTTTTCGTCTGACTTCTTCTCCATTACTTGGGCTATGAAAACTTGATATCCCCTAGATATATATCTTTCGGTTTTAATACATGATATGAGGCTTAGTCGGGTTTTACTTCGATCACATCGTATGATCAAAGTTTCACCGTCGATAGGGATGTGGATAACTTTCTCGTCACAGATAATTCTAGCATGATACTTGGATAACCAATCCATACCAATGACGACGTCGAAACTACCAAGTTTAATCAGCATGAGGTCAATTTTGAAAGGTTGGCTTAACAAAATCAAAGTGCAACCCTAGATAACGGTATTAGTGCCTACTAGGTTTCCATCGGACATTTCAATGTCGTAGGTGGTATTTAATGTAATTGGTGGGATATTAAGCATAGAAGCAAGAGATATGGATACAAAACTTTTATCGGCTCCTGAATCAAATAATACTCTAGCTAGATGTTGGTTTAGAAGGAACGTACCCGTGACTACGTTCGGGTCTTGGTGAGCGTTCTTGTCCCTCAGCAAGTATGCTCTTCCATGGGCATTGTTGTTTGCTCTTGAGCACTGACTTTTGTAGTGCCCTTTCTCTCCGCAGGCATGACAAGTTACGAATACTGGTTGTAGGTTGCTTCCAGTGGCTGGCCCTTTGTTTCTGCAGTTCCTGGTCAGATGACCCACCTTGTTGCAAGTCTGACACTTGACAGTGCAAGGTCCTGTGTGATGCAGGGTGCATTTCTTACACAGGGGAAGGCTTCCAGTATACCTACTATTTTCAGTTGGGGTGACAGCATAAGCCCTGACAGTTTCTTGCCTTCTATTCTGTTGTTGTTGGTGATCATTGTTGCGGTTGTTATTGTTGTTGTTACGGTTGTTTTGGTAGTTGTTGTTGGTGAAGGTTCTTCTATCATCAAACTTTCGTTTGTGATCATTGGTTCCTTGCACAGAATTGTGCTTTGTTACTTGATCCATTAACCTCTGGGTTATGGTAATGGCTTCCTCCAAAGTTTGAGGCTTTAAAGCGGTAACATTTCCTTCAATACTTCTGGGTAATCCCCCGATGAAGACTTCCATAAGTTTCTCAGAATTTGGTACCATAGTTGGACATAAGATTGCCAATTCCTGGAATCTTCTAATGTAAGTCTTGAGATCATTCCCTTTTACAGTCAGATTGTAAAATTCATCTTCCATTTTCTTGACCTCGGTTCGGGGACAATACTTCTTTATTAAGAGCTTTTTAAATTCGGACCAGGGAATCTTGTAAGCTTCATCTATTCCAATAGGCTGGGCGAATGAATTCCACTAGGACAAAGCTTCTTCAATTAGAGTACCAGTAGTAAATTTCACTTTGTAGTCCTCGGTATAGTTGCTACGGGAAAATACTAATTCAGTTCGTTCAAACCAGCGGATGAGGCCAACAGCGCCTTCCGTACCTTTGAAATTGAATGGTTGACAGCTTATAAACTCTTTGTAACTACATTTTATTGCTACATGAGTTTCTCTTTGTCGGGTGTTCCTATTGGTATTGTCAGTATTTTCCATGTTAACAGCTTGTGCTTCCAGAGCTGCAGCAACACTATCAGCAACTAGTTTCCTAATGGCGGCCTGAGTCATGGCTAGTGCTGCAGATGTTGATGTCCTCTTGGGAGCCATTCTATTAACATTTATAAGACAACACAAAATAAGAATCCATATAATGATATAGTCATATCACAAGTCTTTGTATATTAATTAAAATTTTCATACATTGTCATATTGAAATCATTTAATATAGATACTTATTTGATACAAGTCTTAACAAAGAAATACACATCCTTTGATATTACATTGCAGGATATAACAGAAAATTTTGGAATCTATGACTTCCAGATATGGACACTCTAACAAGTATCTGACTCATTGGGTTTCTTGGGGACTGGTTCACTTCCCAGTGGTCATGGTATGATCCATAACGAGTTATCTAATTCTGTGAAGATAGACTCATCAAAGGGATAGTCTGGTGGTTGTGTAGTTGACCTAATCGGTGATGAAGATCCAACTGATGAAGACGGAGATAATGATATGGGTGGTTCAATGTCTCTAGGTGGTGTAGGTGGAATCATATGCTCAATGTCTTGAGCATTAATCATATTCGGATACAAAGGTTCGAGAAAACCTGGTGGTAAAAGAGCCATAGTAACCTGGATACATTAAGATACGATACATGAATAACCTTAACACAGGGTATAGGATAGACAACTACGACATACATAAATCGGTATCATGAAACAACGAGGTATAATGGAATCACAACTTTATTATGTCATAAACAACTTGTCTACATATTTTACATAACCAAAATTTTGACAAGTATCGTTATTTATGCCACACATCCCATAGTTGGATTCTAAACAAAAGATGTAAATGACAAAGATCTAGTCTAGTAGTCTGGTGGTCCTCCCTTGTGGTTCTTGAGTTCATGGATTGTATCCAGAAGACTCTTCATATCTGACTGGTGGCGAACCTGGATATCCTCGATGATCATCTCTAGAGTAGAAATCCTAACGCGAGCAAGAACAATCTTGTCGTCGTGCCTTATTTTCTCTCTTTGAAATCCAAAAATCTGGGTACGGGCTTTTTAAAGTTCGGTTTTTAGTTTGTCAAAATCTCGTTGTATGATTACTCGACCATTACCAAGACCTTTGATTCGTCTGATAGTATATATATATATTACAACTCAAATGCAAATCTCAACCAAATGTCCTTAACCAAGGCAAAAGGTCAAAATCTACACAAAGAGATAAAATATATAAGAATCAATGATAAAAAGATTCCGGAAGAGATATTCCCGGGTCGTATGTCCCAACGACGGCTTGCATTAAAATGTTATCCTGGTTTGAAGATGAACTTGATTGATGGAGAATATGTTGATATGAACACTGATATGATTAAAACTAAAATTAATTAAATCAAACTTAATTTAATCTACTGGAAAACAAGAAAGGAACAATGGGGATCTTAAAAGGTTACGGGAAACAAAATTGTTATAGGGAAATCTAAATTAAATCTATATTAAATTCTGGTGAACAGAATTAAGGTATCGGTGAAACCTAATATTAACAATTAAGAAAAATAAATGCTAATTAAATTAAAAAATAAAATTAAATTCTAATTAACTTAAATTGAAAAATATAAGAAAAACTAGAACTTAAAACGGAGGGAGTTTGCAATGCCTAAACGAAAAGAACGGTGTAAATAAACGTCCTTACCGGTACCAAAAGGGTCTATAAACTGAAATTTAAGAAAATAAGCTACACTAAATTTTATATTTTTCCTAGTCACTAAATGACAAAAGGAAAATTTGTAAAAAAATGAAAAATATTTTTTTATTAATTTTTTGGATATTTTTTATAAATTTTTAAAGATTAATAAACTAATTAAACTTAGAAATTGAAAAGACAAAAATTAATGTTATTAAAAATTCTAGAAAATTACAATAAAATAAATAAAGTATAAAAAGATAAAAAACCTAAAAAGCCCTAATTTTTACTGATTTTAAGTTAAATAATTAAACTAATTAATATTAAAACCTAATTTAAATTATTTAAATTACAATAAGCTAATGTGGTAACTTTGGGGCAACAGTGAAAAGGCCACAAGGAACAAACGGTTGGGCTACTGGTAAACAGGCTAACTAACCACAGGGACTAACAATGTTAACTAGAAAAGACAAAATTACACAAATGGTCCCTGAAGTGGACCCCGATTACAAGGTGGGTCCAAACAGCTTATTATCCAAAACTTATAAAAGTAAACTTACTAAGGGGCTTAAGGGGAACATTTTTCATAAAAGGCACATAAGCTGAATTGAACTAAATAAGCTAGAAATGTGAGCTTATGGGGCTGACAGAAACTTATTAAGCTTATGAGCTTATTTGCTTTTTCTTTGAGGTTTTAGTGCAATAATGCTATTAACTAATAGGAAACAGAATAATAAGTAAGGGCGAATCCTAAATATAAGCTATGGCATTCTAATAAGTCCTAAAATAAGCTGAACTAATATTAAGCTATGCTAAACAGTTTATAAAAGACAGAAAAATGGCAACTTTAAGCTATTATTAAGCTAAGTAAATAAGAGAATTAAGCTTCTAAATTTTGGAAGCTTAAAGGGGTACCTATGGGGTATAATAAAAAGCCATAAAAGCCTAGGGCTTAATTATGAAATAAGCTAGAAAAGGGGCCTGAATTTTGGTGTCTAGCACCAGGGGAAGCAAACAGTGGCCAAGGGGCTTATTTGGGCTTATGCAATAAGCACAAATGAACTTTTTAGCCACAACAAAGCACAAACAGATAAAGAGGGGAGGCAAATGAGCTTATTTTCAAAACTTGGGTTTCTAAGGTTAAGAAAAAGCTGCTGATAAATGGGCTTAAACTTGAGGGTTCTTAAAAAGATTGCAAAGCCAACTTTGACTTATACTTGGTCAAGCCAAAGGGACAGAACAATGGTGTTGAGTAAACTGGCTAGAAACAACCACAAAGAGCACAACAAAAGTGTGCTTAAGCTGCATAAGCAGCTTAAGTGGTTTAGCTTGAATTTGCTTATTGAAATTTTGACAGAAACCAAAAGACACTTAAAAATTTATTTTCAAACTAACAGTGGTGATTTAAGTGGCCAAATGAAGCCTATACACTCAGCCAAAGTTGGCTGAGTGAGCTTGACCCATACCCAACTCATTATGACCCATTTTGGGTCTAAACCAAACACCCCCTTATTTATAAAAAACGAATTTTTTAACTGATTTTTTTTGTAATAAGGGTAAGAAGTGAGTAAGGTGATTACAAGTTGAGTTCTAACAACTTTTACTCATATTTATGCAAGTTTTAAACTGATTTGAAAGCTTATCTTACACTTTAATTTTGAGAATTGAATAACACAAAAGAACTCTTAACTTCGTAAATAAGTGAAAATATTACAAACATAGACTAAATGAACTGTTAGTTACAACAATTCTAAAGTAAACTTAATTAAATTTTAAACTAAGAAAGTAAAAAAAACAAGTTAACATGGTGCACTTTGCTTCGGCTTGTTCTTTGTTCTTTTATAGAGGTCCAAATGACTTGGGCTGAGCTACTTGTGAGAGTGTGCAAGTAATCCAAGCAATCCTAGCCCTCTATTGGCTTTTGTCACTCTCCGCCTTGGAATGAGGGGGTACGGGGTTGAGTGTTTGTGCAGGGAGCAGGGTTATAGGGGCAGGGTAAGGTGGGAAGAGGAGAGGGGTGAGCTGGGAAGGGTACTTGGGAGGTGGTATGGCAAGAAAACCGTGGGGAAGGGCTGGTTTGGGTTTGGCGGGAAAGGGTTGGGGGTACAGTTATGGTTACAGGTTTAAATGGTAACTTTGGGGAAGGTGCAACACTAGTCCTCCATCTCTTTCTCTCTTTCTATTTCTATTTGGCCCGTTTTTTAGTTATAAAAAGGTTTGGAAAGTGGCAGTTTAGGCCCCTCTGGTTTTATAACAAAAAGAGTAAAAAGGGTTTTGGCAATTTACATAAATGGTCCCTCTAGTTTATTAACAAAAGAATAAAAGAGGGTTTTGGTTAATTGCAATTTCAACCCTTGTGTTTTATGTGGTGGTGTGTGTGTGTGACGAAAAAAACATCTTTCGAACATGGCACTTTTGGCCCTTAAGTTTTTTTTTCATTTTCAATTATAAAAACAACGGTTTAAATTTACATTTTGGGTCCTTGTGTTTTAGAAAAAAATGTGTATTGGGCTTGTTGGGCTTTGGGCTTTTTGTAATTGGGCACACTGGTTTGGTTTTGGGCCTCAATAAAGGTGTGGTGGGCTTGTATTGGGCCCAATTGAGTGTGTCTGGGCCCAATAAAGGACAGGTTTGGAATTGGCTTTTTCATAGCCCAATAGGTTTTGGAGTGGTCGTTTTGTGTGTACAATGGCTGAGATTGGCTGTAACTGGGCTAGGATTGGGCCTTCAAAGTCTTCACAGTCTTTGTCAATTGCACACAAATGGGCAGTTGTAATTGATTGAGGGCCCATTTGGTCTTCACAGTCTTCATAGTTATACTATTGGGCTTTCCCGGCCCATCAGATGGGTTAAGATTGCATCCAATAGTATTCTTCAGTTCCGGCTTTGGTTTGACTGCTGATTCTTCAGTATTGACTCTGACTTTGGCATTTTTGGACTTTGGCCTTAATTTTGCACAGTCTTTTCCATTCCATGCTCAGTTTTGTCATTTTGGCTTGGTTTTCTGTCTTTTTGATGATATCCACTTCCTGCACAATACAAATGCAAAACAAACATATATTTGGCAGTTTTTGTCTGTTTTTGGTCATTTAAGCTCGTTTTTAGAGGTAAAAGATATGTGTAATTAAGCACATATCAAATCCCCCAAACTAAGGTATTGCGTGTCCTCACGCAATGTTATGAAGTAAACATGTAAGCCCCGTTTTCACCATTTTCTGAATTTACACTAACTACAACTAATATTTTTGGATTTTCTCATTTTTTAACAAGTTTGACTTTCTTTATTTATTAATACTGGGATCATAGAATGAGAAGCGTCCGTAGAGTGATCTACGGATGTCCTTTCTGACAAACCAGGTTAATTTCATGTTCCTCGATTTTTCAACTGTTCCAAGCTAAGCAATTAAACAAGATCATTGTCGATATAAGTTTATATGTTAAGCCCTCATACTTATGACTTGTGAATTTTCAACTCCCAACATGGATATACGATTGAATGTGTGTACTCATTTTAATTTAACCATAGACCAACTTATTTTCATAGTCATAATTCAAAATGAATCATGACTCAAAGCAACAACTTATTAAGACTTCGTAACTTGATTTCGAGATTTAAACTTTTAGAACTTTTTGCAACATTTTCAACATCATAATCATAATGTTCTTTAAAGCTAGGAAAAGGCGTTGCTTAGTTTGAACCCTGCCTGTGGTTTAACGAGCAGGATATCACAACCAAGGACGATGTTTTTAGTTTGAAAACCCACCCGTTGCTCGCGCTAGTGGGAAATCACTGACACACCTTATTCCTAATATGGCTAAGAGATGGTGGTCTTAGTTTGAACCCTCACCTGGACCTTTCTTCCAAGTGAGATATCACGACACACCAAGTCCCTAGAAGCAAAGACGTCTTAGTTTGAACCCCCACCTCGTGCTAGCGGAGTGGGATATCACGACACATCTTTTACTTGCTCCATAATATCAACTGCATGCTTCATTGGCAAAATTTCAATATTCATGCATTTTTGCATTCACATTTCATTCATGCTTCTTTGGCATTTATCTTTTAAATCACTATAAAATCTCGCTTTGATACTAAGATTACAAGATTTGAGTTTTTCTGAAACATCGATTGACTTAGTTGAATTAAATTGAGTACGTATGATTAGGTGGATTAGAAATTCACGGGAGAGAAAACCACAAGTTATTCGTATAAGTTTTTAGAAGAATCTTGCTATAGTCACATTAAACTTGTATTTACTCTATCTTTTCTGTCTTCACATTTTTAAAATTCAAAGCTATAGAATTCGTGAAAGCTTGGCCTAAAGGAACTAGCTAGGGCTCAACACGCCCGATCAAGTCAAAAATTATTCTTATTCTACCCAAAAGAAAAAAGCAAAACTGTGACAAAACACTTATTATATTTGAAAATTTTAATTTTTTCATTTTTTTGGTATTTTGGTGTGTAAAAACGATGTTTTACGTGGTTAAAATGCTGCATTGGCAACTATATCAAATCGAAGATACCCCCCACAACTAAATGAACATCGTTCTCGATGTTTTTTGAAGGGTTATCATTAGTCCTAAATGCCGTTTATAAGGTATGCCAAAAGATAAATGCGTTAGTCGATATATTAGGATATCGGATTCCCAAATGAAGTGAGGATGGTGACAAATCATCTTGATGAATGACAAACTGAGAGTCTTCACAATCCGGGCAATCCTGTGACAACAACAACATGGAAACACGGGTAATGGAACAGACAAGCTATCTTACACAACAACAACACTTATTACAACTACGGATAAGCATGGGGTGCCTCCCACGAAGCGCTTGTTTAGGGTCGCGATGCTTGACCCATCACAAGGATTTATGGATCCTTGAGGAAACAAGTGGAAATTAAAATCATTATCGGACTTTCATTCAAGTGACTACGATATAGTATTGATTTTACATGAAAGTCCACTCTTTTTGAGTACATCGGCTTAGAAGAATGATACCTTTTGAAAATGCCGGGAATCAAACTATGGTTTGTCTTATCCTCCAGGAGAGAATGAGAAGGTCGGAATAACCGGATAAGCAAGAAATGGAGAAAGATCCATACAACATAAGCGAAAAAATTCACTAGTGGGTATGAAATCTGCTCCAGGATGGGATGGGTGGGTAAAACATTCGGCACCATCTACGGGGATGGTCTCTCCCAACACATCAATGGGTAGAATTCCCGAAATTGGATAATCAACTAAAATGTATTCGAACTCGGGAAGGAAAATAGAAGTATCCGTCATCTACGGAGTTGTCATCATCAATCTCAATACCTGTGGTATTTTGATCCTGTCATCAGCATGAAACAAGTCAATATCCTCCATAAGAGAATCATTATCCGGTACCGGGGATATGAGATGGGGGAGAGATTCTGATAGCATTTAGGTTGGAATTGCTTGAAAAGCTTCCGGTGGTCGAGGAGAAGAGTTATCGTTAGAGCAAACTTTCGCAAACAAACAGAATCATCGTGTCAAATTCAACTTCCTAAATATAAATTCTTTGGTGGAAATTGATTTTAGGAAGGTATGAATTCACCACGCGTATTCATTGGAAAGAGAATCGATCTTAGGAGAAGAATCAATCAAATGTCTCGATTAGCACTGGTTTTACAGATCAGATTCAGCATCAAAAGTTCAATTCCCGGTGGAATTGAAATGGATGCTTTCCAGACACCTTCATCATTATTCGATCTACCTTAGATCGAAGCAGATTCTTTCATCAAGATCAAGAGAGGATTAGAGAAAATTGATAAAAATCTCTTTTTGGAATTGGTCCTTCCTCGGAAAAATGACTCGTCACTTAAGGTTACAAATCTTCATCGATATCGAAGAGAGGGTTGGAGAAAGTAAAAAATCATGATTCTTTGAAGAATTCTCATTATGGAGGCTAATCACATCATCGTCGGAAAATCCTCGAACTCATTGGGGTTGGGACAAGGTTCTCGACACTGACTTTATGAATTCGGTCCGACTTCCGTTGCGGAATAGTGTAAGATGCCTCCCCCAAAACTTAGAGACGTTAACCGGGCTCTTTGTGTGGTGATTCGGGTGTGATTGCAATGGTATTTGTATAGTCCTCGTCATCATCATTATCACAGTAGACGACATGAGGGCATTCCAAGCCGGAGTATTGATGTTACTCAGATAGCTCGTCACTTATGATTGTTACATCTTGAAAAGTTTGCTAAGCATTTCTTGGCACTTCCTTCGGATTGAGCAGTGCATTTAACTTCAAAAAAGTTGACCAAGCTTGCAATTGAACCTTAGGCGTTTTCCCAAAGAGATACGATTAAACTTTTTGAGAAAGCTTTCAATCTGATTTCCATTAGGTCCTCTTGGGCTTGCAAAGCTTCTTGCTCACATTGGTTGGGAGGTTGATGATTGACGGGAAATTGCGGGGGTTTGTAGTTGGCAAACCGAAAGAATAGGATGTTTTGACTCATGGTTGACATTCAATAGTCGCATGAGGCGACCCTACAATTTTCACAAAACAAAGATTTTGCTGTTGAAGATTATGCAAATCTTGCGGGGAATTGAAATCAAGGCTGTAATCTGGCTCTGGATAGAAAAACTGGCTTTGAGGTGTACAGCAGTGACAATATTGAGCATCGTTCCCGCAAAATTCACACAAGATTTGCTTTAGAGTGTGTGGGGTGAGTGAGAGAAACTTGGAGATTGTTCAAAGAGTGCGGGAGTTGAAAAAATCGATTTGATTTCATTTTCCTCTAAGTACAAACATAGACAAACTCCATCAATGAGACGACAACTGCCACTGTAGGCCACGTGCATGAATAAAACAATAAGGAGTTTATCCGTCGGTTGTCCACACCCTACATTCAAAAACCAGAGATAAGACTCCATCAGAATTAAACAAATAAGAGGACAAGAAAAGAATTAAAACGGTTAAGAGGAAAAAGAAGATTATTATTTTTTTTGTTTTTCGGATTTAAATTAACAATTAATTACAATTGGACAAAATCAGATAGTGAACTTGAGCCAAATAATCGATCTTATTCTCGGTAGCTCTCAGAATGAAAACGCACAGGTGAGCGGAGGAGTAGGAAGAGCGCGAAGTTATTTTCTCCTTTCGGGTCGTAGTTCTAGAACAACCCTCCTCTATACCCACTTTAATAGTTTGTTTAATCAGAATGAGGGAGCAGTATATCGTCTAGTGACATAGAAGGCAAGTTTTAAATCTTTAGTTCGAGTTGGGAACGCTAATTGTTCATCGGAATCTTATTATGATATACCTCAGTGGAGATAATTATATTTTGTATTTTACCAATTAGTGAATTTTAATTTTTTTATGGACAATTTTTTATATTTTTGATTTTTTTGGCGTTTTTGATTTTTTTTTTTTTATCTGTTATGTATTAATAAAAAGAAAGAAAAAGAAAAATATTTTGTTGTTTTTTTAACGATCGATTATACTAATATTAAGACAAGTTCAGTATCAAATTGGATAAAAATCGTAGCAAAATGCCTCCCCGCAGCGGCGCCAAAAATTATTAGTCTGATGATAGTATATATATATATTACAATCAATGCAAATCTAAAACCAAATGTCCTTATCCAAGGCAAAATGTCAAAATCTACAAAAAGAGCTAAAATATATTGAGAATCAATGATAAAAAGAATTCCGAGGACAGAGTCAATTCCCGGGCGTATGTCCCCAACGAGGCTGCATTTGAAAGTTATCTCTGGTTCTGAGAGAAATTGACTGATGGAGAATATATGATATGAACACTGATATAATTACAACTAAAATTAAATAAAACTTAATTTAATCTACGGGAAAACAAGCAAAGGAAATGGGATCTTTATTAATTACTGGGGAAACAAAATTAGTTATAAGGAAATCCTAAAATTAAATCTAAATTAAATACGGGGAACAGAATAAGGTATCGGGAAACCTAAATATTAAAAATTAAGAAAAATAAATGCTAAATTAAATTAAAATTCAAAATTAAATTCTAATTAACTTAATTTGAAAAATAAAGAAAACTAGAACTAAAACGGAGGTCGTTTGAATGCTAAACGAAAAGAAACGGTAAAACGCACCCGGTAAAACGGGTCTAAAACTGAAATTTAAGAAAAATTAAGCCTACACTAAATTTTATATTTTTCCTAGACACTAAATGACAAAAGAAAATTTTGTAAAAAAGAAAAATATTTTTTTATTAATTTTTGGATTTTTTATAAATTTTTAAAGATTAATAACTAATTAAAACTTAGAAATTAGAAAAAGACAAAAATTAATGTTATAAAAATTCTAGAAAAATTACATAAAATAAATAAAGTTATAAAAAAGATAAAAACCTAAAAAGCCCTAATTTTTACTGATTTAATTAAAAGTAATTAAACTAATTAATATTAAACCTAATTTAATTATTTAAATTAAATAAACTAACTGTGGTTAACTTTGGGGACTAACAGTGAAAAGGACACAAGGACAAACGGGGTAACAGGCTAACTAACCACAGGGACTAACAATGTTAACTAGAAAAGACAAAATTACACAAATGGTCCCTGAAGTGGACCCCGATTGCAAGGTGGGTCCAAAGTGCTTATTATCAAAAAGCCAAAGAAGCAAACCTGTTAAGGGGCTTAAGGGGATTAACTTTTGTAAAAGCACTTATGCTTTTTACTCACTGAATAAGCCAGAAATGTGGCTTTTTGAAACTGCAGTGGCTAAATAAGCTTAACAGCTTATTTAGCTTTTCTTTTGGGGCTTAAGGCTACTAAATAAGCTAAAATTAAGGGGGACAGATTATTATAGAAAGGGGAGTCCTAAATAAGCTATGGAAACCTAAATTAAGCCCTAAAATAAGCTGGGATTGCAATTAAGCTATGTGACAGTTTTAATATAAAACAGAAAAAGTGCTACTTTAAGCTAGATTTAAGCTATGCTAAAGGGTGAGATAAGCTATAAGGTTTTGTGGACTTAAAGGGGAACCTATAAGCTACAAAGAAAAGCAAAAAGATCCTAAGGCTTAATGCAAAATAAGCTATAAAAAGAGTGCTGAAAATGGTGTCTAGCACCAGGGGAGCATGCAACAGTGAGCTAAAGGCTTATTTGAGCTTATGAAAATAAGCCCAAAAATGAGGTTTACCCAATATAAATCCCAAACAGATTCACAATGATGGACAATAAGCTACTTTCCAAAATTTGAGGGCTTAAAAAAACAGTAAAACCTGCTGATAATTGGTCTCAAAAGTCCAAGGTTTAAAGAAAAATGCATAGACCAATCTTTGACTTAATTTGTCAAATGAAAAAGGGCAGCAACCAGTGACTTGTAAAAGGGACTTTGGTGACTTGAGTAAGCACAAAACAGGTTGCTTAAGCTGGATAAGCAGAATAAGCTCTTAAGCTTATCTTTCTTGTGAAAATTTGACAAAAAATAAAAGGTTTACTAAAACTTTAATTTTAGACTAAAACTTATGCTTTCTTTTGTCTTAATTGAGCACACACACTCAGCCAAAAGTGGCTGAGTGTTTGTGACCCATACCAAAACCAACATGACCCATTTTAAGTTTTACCAAACACTCCCTTAAGTTATGAATTTCGGGTTTTAATGCTTTTTAAATGAAGTAAGGTGCTAGAATAGTGATTGTAAGTGTGGTTTAACAACTTTAAACCATTGGTACACAAGATAAACAGAATTCAAAAGGGTTACATGAGAATTCAAATTTTCGACAATGGCAATATCATAAAAATTCTTAACTTTTATTAAAACTGAATGAATTACAACATAAGCTTTTCAAATGAACTGGATTACACTAAAATGCTTTAATAAAAGACTTTTAAAAGTAAAATTACACTAAAACGTATAAAAAAGGGTGTGTTTTTAGTTCGGCTTGGTCTCTTCTCTTTTATAGAAGTCCCAGTGCATTCTTGGCTCTTGGGTTGTGCTACTTGTGAGAAGCACAAGATTAAGCAAGTAATTTGCTATAAGCAAAATGTAGTTGTTAAACTTGCTTATTTTTTAGAATTAAAAAAAAAATTACAACATAAACTTTTAAATGAACAGAGTTACAATACTTGCTTCAAAGAAAAAAAAAAACCTATTTAAAACATTTAAACTAAAAAAACAGGGTAAAAAAAATGGTGTTTTGCTTCGGCTTGCTTTTCTTGCTTTTATACAAGTCCTAAGTCTTCACTTTTTCTTGACTTGTGTTAGTTGTGTGAGTACAGACCTTTGCACACTCTTCCAGCCCTCAGATCACTTTTGTGCTTCTTCACATACAACCTCAGCCATTGATGTTGCTCGGGTTTGCAAAGATTGCCAGGGTGGAGGGGTTATAAGGGACAGGGTAAGTGGGGAGTGGTAGGGGTGAGCTGTAGCGCTGTAATGAGGGTGGGTGAGCTGTAAACCGTGGGTGAGGGGTGGTTTTAGTTTGGCGGGAAAGGGGGTGTACAGGGCAAGTGGTTCGCAGGGTTTAAAAGAGATCTTTGGGGAAGAGGCAACTTTAGCCCTCAAACTTTCTGACTGTCTTTTTCATTTCTTTTAAGCGAAAACTTAATTATATATAGAGTTTAGAGATTAAACACAATTTGCCACTCTAGTTTTTAAGAAAAGGGAAAAACAAAGCCCACACCCACCCACAAAGTCTTAAGCTCCTAAGGTTTTGGTTATGGCTAAGTTTTGGTCCCTGCTGTTTTAACTTAATGAAATAAGAGGAAGTTAAGCCTATTTGCCAAAAAAACTAGCCCTTCGTGTGTTTGATTTGTTCTCTTTTCTTTTATAAAAAAAACTTTCTAAACTTGGCATTTTTTGCCCCTATAAGTTTTATAAAAAGTATGATTAATGGCGCTTGTTGTTGGGCTTGGGTTTGATTTTTTATTGGGCCCACTGGGTTAGGAGTGGGTTTTGTGATTGATTGATGGTCCTCCATTTGGTCTACACAGTCTTACATAAGAATTCTATTGGGCTTGCCCGCCATTCAGAATGGGTAAAGATGCAAGAGTTCAATAGTATCTTCAGTTCGGTCTTCGGTTTGACTGCTGATTTCTTCTGTATGTGTGACTATGACTTGACTCATTTTTGGACTTTGGCCCTTGATTTTGCACAGTCTTTTCGCATCTCGCATGCTTAGTTTGTCATTTTGGCTTGGTTTTTCTTGTCTTTTTTGATGATATCCACTTCCTGCGCAATACAAATGCAAAAACAAAGATATTTTGGCAGTTTTTGTCTGTTTTTGGTCATTTAAGCAGTTTTTAGAGGTAAAAGTGATGTTAATTAGCACTTTATCAAGGTGCTTGTTATTTTCGGCTAAAAAACGGACTTTATACTCAAGATGCGGAGGTAACTCTTTAAGTTCGACTTCGGGAATTTCAACATTTGGTTCATAAGAAGTAGCATATTCGATTAAAGACTTCTTTGGTTCGACAACTTTAAGATCTTTTTGAATTCCATGTGAGTAATCTCCTTGGTTTGGGTTAGGTAATGGATCATTGTTGAGAAGTGCCTCGAGAATGAGAATGTCACCCTCAGGATCAAAGTACGTAGCATTGAAAACTGGTGAAACTGGTTCATCATCGATTGCTATAAAAGCATCGGCTTCCTCAAAGAGTAGAAAATCGCTTTCATCAAAAGGAGTAAGTGTTGGAGATGAAATAGAAACAATCGGATCGAAGTACGGAGAAGGATTGTTGTAAGCAACGAATTGGAAAATCCAGTACTTCTTTGTGAGTACTCTTCACAAGTGAAATCGACTTAGGATCATCCATTCTTCAACGATTCGAGATTTGTTGTATGAAATGGACGGTTTGCATAGCCACATTTAAGGGTTAACGAATGATCAATCATTCCTAGAGATATTTCTCTCCTCTTAAAACTTCGAGTAAGCCTGAGCCGTCGCTAAGAAAGTGTGCTCCGAGGATCACGGTACTCGCGGATCGGCTATAAAATCAAAGCACAACAAGTCGGCGGGAAAGAAAAAAACTTCACCTACTTGACAAAATCATTTTCAGGCGGGCGACTCCGGTTGGATTGGAAATTTACGGCTCGGCTAATTCTAATACCATTTTTGTTTCAGTTAGGCCTGAGAGTTGAAGCTTTTTCCAAATGGATAAAGGCATGAGATTGATACTAGCACCTAAATCGGCAAGGGCTAAGTAACTATCGAACTCTGAAAAATCACATGGAATGAGAAATCGACCAGGGTCACCTAGCTTTTCTGGAAGCTTTTTTAGGACAAGGCACTACAATAGATTTCTTTCAACGGTCTTTTTAGTTATAATCTCAATTAACTTGTCTTTGGTTATTTAACGCATCTTTGTTTTGAAAATCGAGCAAACTTTGGCATATGAATGAGAGCATCCGTGAAACTTAGCTCAAAGTGAAGATTATGTAAAGTATTTCCATAAACTTTGAAAAGCTAGGGATTTAAATCCTTTTCACGAATCTTCTCTTTTGCAAGTCTTGAAGGGTAAGGAAAATTAGGTTTGGTCTTTTGAGCTAAAGAAGGCTCTTCGATTGGTTCTTTGTCTTTGGTTTGTTCTTGGATCAATGGAGGAGGTTGGATGTCTTTGGTGCTCGGTAGCTCCGTATCCTTTGTCACCTCACTTTCCTTTTCCACCACCGGCGGTGGAATCGGAGGTCCATCGTATGAAACACCACTACGAGTGGTAATTGCCTTGGCTTCATTCCTTGGGTTTGGAATGGTATTGCTAGGTAAAGAACTTGAAGTTGAAGGTTGATTGGTGTGATAGCTTTGCATGAAACTGAGCATCATGTTACGTGAAAAATCATCTCTTGCTTCTTTTTGAGAGTGTCATGTGTAATACCTCTTTTGCAAATCATTTTGGTTTTTCTTTGAAACATATTATGTTCCAACTTAATTTGCAAGTTATTCTATTCGCATTCATTTTGCTTGTAGCATATGACTTTCAAAATGTGCGTTTTGGACAACTCTTGAGGTTTGTGAAACGGGACGGTTAAGCTTGATTTAATACATAGGTTGGATTTGTTGGTGTGTTGGTATTTATGGTGGGGCTTGGTTAAACGGCTCCTTGATTGTTGTTGGACGATTTTGGTTAAAAATTTTTCATCGCCAACAGTTTTTGGTTCGAAGTTTAGAATTGGTTCCGTTGGTATCGGTTTTGATTTCCTTGATTGTTTTGAACATTTGGTTGATTGAAACCCGAGATGGTGTCTCACATTTGACTATGCGCAATTTGGAAATGGATTGGTTTCTTTGGAGGAAATTACCCAACGGCTTGCCTGGTATTGTTGAAATGTTGGATGTGTTAGGCTATGAAAAATAGGAAAAATCGTTTCGACCTCGAGTTGAACGGACAATGGTTAACATTGTGATTCGATCCACAAGTAACACATTATTCCCAAATGCTTTAACTGGTGCTGGAGTAGTAACAACTGTAAAGCTCTTTCATTTGATTCATCTCCCTATGATTCGCTTCATCATAATAGTCTAATGCTTATCATCAAGAGAAAGGCTATTTGTTGCTTATCGAAGAATTTTTAGAGGGAAGACTTAGAAAAGAGGAGCATCCCGTACTCACTCTTGAACATTTAGCACGACTTCTTGAGTAAACGAACTTTTGACTTGCTTTCAGTTTAATCGCTAAACCTCGTTGTAGGCAGTCTTGTATAGATATTTTTCCAGACCGTGACGGAAATCTAGAGGCATCTTGACGGTTGGAATTAATTCAAAGAGTTGTAAAAAGTATCGAGTTGGTGTAGTTCCGAGAAGCCATGGTGAGGACATTGTAGAAGGGAGTCCTTTAAAATGTTCCCATGCTTCATTGAAGGCTTCGTTTGGTTTTTGGTTAAAAAGTAATGAATCTCATTTCCGATAGTAAGGTGGTTTTTGAAGGTGGGGAAGTATTGATTTATGAATTTTGAAAAAGGTAGGTCCCATGGTGAGAATTGATCTAGGAGGTTCTTTGTCTAACCAATTCGGGCTTGCACCGTCGTAGAGAGATAGAAAGGGAAAAAGCAAAAGCTTTACGAAGTGTTCGGAACTTCTGGATGTCTAAACGTTGAAGTGGCTTGTTTAAAAAAATCGAAGGTGATTGTGAGGTTTGTCTACCCGTAAAACTTATTACTTTGCACTAAGATTGATTTAAAGGTTGTTTGAGCTCGACAATTATTCGCATTGATCGGTGGAAGACAACATATAGCATCTTCATTACCTTCGATGGGTGCTTGTAAACGCATTTGATGCCATCGTACGCGATATGTCGGCCATTCGGAACAAATGTGTTTTGCTCTTGACAATTGGTTTCTAAATACAAAAATTTTCAACATACAACCAGATAGCAGTTTGTTGTATTGTTCGACTGTCTTACGAGATTCGCGATACGAATTAGGTGCGCATAAAAAGAAAAACTAAAAATTAAAAAGCAAAATTTTACACTATTTTTTTTAGCAATGAATTTTAACGGTTACACGATAGAGACTTAAACCAAATAATCAACTACTTCACGGTAGCTCTTGAAAATTGCTTTTCAAGGTGAGCCGTACTTCGTAGAGACATAAATAGCAAGTGTTAAATCTTTGATTACGATTTGGGAACCAACAAGTTCACCGGAAATTATTATGATAACACCTCCGTTGAGAATGTTATATTTTGGTATTTTTACCAATTAGTGATTTTTATTTCTTTAATTAAAAAGGAAGATTTTTTTAATATTTTTGATTTTTCTATTTTTTATCTTTTACTTATACTAAAAAGAAAATGAAAATATTTTTTTACTTTTTATATTTTATTATTTCTTTTTTAATTTTTGAATTATAAAACAAGAATGAAACTTTCTAAGTCGAAAGGATCTTCAAACCAAATCAACAAACACAAAACGTAGGAATCTTAAACACTATTCCCCGGCAACGGCGCCAAAAACTGATTGTGAGTTTTATACACGTAAAACATATATAAAATATTATACTTCAAAGAGCAATTAAGAAAATTCCTTAAGGAAATTTCACTCTCAAAAAATATATATAATATAATATATAATACGTATATTAAACCGGGTAAGTATGATCACCCGGGTCGTTATCCCCAATGACTAGTGAAATTGAAACCTCGTTTAAGTCCGGATTCTGATTTGAATTAACCAAAGATATTTGATTTGGAAAGCTATGACTACTAAAAAAATGGACAATTAATCAAATACGGAAAACACAATAAAAGCGAACTATTAGCAAGTATAAACTAATTTTAACCCTAAAAATGTAAACTAAAATTCTAAACCTAAGATAGGACAAAAGAAAATTTTAGGAAAAAGAAAAACATTTTTTTATTTATTTATTAATTTATTATGAATTAAAAACTAATTATTCTAACTAAATCTTAGAAAATAGCAAATTAAGTACTAAAAATTTGGAAAAATGATTTTTAAACTTAGAAAAGTCTAAAATAACATAAAAACTCAGAAAACTATTTTTAACTATTTTTAAAATTAAAATCCTATTTTTAAAATTAAAAATAAAAGCTCAAAAATGAGAATTAAGATCTAAAAAGTGTAAAAATGATTTTACTGAATGTAAACCTAAAGCTATTTTTTATAAAACTAAAAACTATTTTTTTTATTTTTCTGAAACTTTTTTCTATTTTTTATTGATTTTTTAAGATTTTAACTTTCGAAAAACTATTAAAAATAAAATAATTGATTAAAAATTACGAAAAATTCAGGAAAAATCTAAAATGTAACAAGGATTAATAGAAAAATAAAAGACAGAACTCAGCTTATTAAATAAGCTGAGAACAGAGCTTATAAAGCTACGGCTTATTAAAATCTAGTGAAAAGAAAATGTGTATAAAGGATTAATGAAAGGAGAAGGTAACGGATGAGCTAATGTAGCAAAGTGTTAAGGCGTTGGGTCTATAAGTGTGAGGTCGTGGGTTCGAGGCAGGCAAACCCCTTTTTGCTCTCTTTTTTTATTTTTGACTTTTATGAAAAACTAAATACTAGGACTTAAAGAGGACACAAAATTAAGCAATTTTAATAAAGGGGACATAAGCTGAAACTAACTAATAAGCTCTTAAACAGCTTATCAAAGCTGCTGTATCAGTAAGTGAGCTTTAAAGCTCACTTTTACTTATTTTCTTGCAATAAGCTCAAATTAAGCTCAATTTTAAAAACAAAAGAAGTTTTGGAAAGCTTGTGATGTGTAGTGACTAGTTTTAAAAAGCTAAATGACTCAATAACACTTAACCCTAACTGAAATTGAAGATGAAAATGCCTAACTTAAAAACTATCTTAGAAATCACAAAATCAATTTAAGCTATTTTGAGATATAAGCTATTACCTAACCTGAACTTTTGCAAACTTAACAAACAGCTTATAGACTACTTATTTAAATGAGAAAAACAAACACTACAAGCTAGAAATCAAATTTAAAAGCTATTAACTATTAACTACTGTTTATGGGCTTTTTGAACTTTTAATGACTTTTAAAAACTAATGAAACCTAAGAAATGAGCTACCGAGAATAAGCTAGACATAAAATTTATTAATTAATCTATATTAAAGCATACCTAAACTTAATTCTATTTGAATTTAAGCACCTAAAATCTACTTAAACTTAACTAACAACTAGGCTACTAGTGACAGCAGTACTAACTTTAAGTTAGTACTGGTGCACTTTGCACAAGTGCAACTCTACTAGTGCAGGTTTCCTAAGGGAAATCCTGCACTTAGACACACTCAAATAGAGTGTATAAACAAAATGCAAGCAAGATCTAAGCCTTGGAGAGCTTAGATCAAAAATTGCACAAGTGATTCAATGAAAAATGCCCCTGGTGCTAAAAAAAACAAAATAGCACAATATCATTTTAACTTTAAACTAATTGTTCAAACCCTTTTAAGACCTGTTTAATTATGAAAACTCAGCTGACCAAAAACAAAAGTTCCTAATATTACTTTTACTTTTGAAGGTCAAACATGCAATTCCAAACAACCTCTTCAAAAAATTTACAGCATTTGGTTTAAGTATCTAAAATGTAATGTTAACTAATAAGACCTTAATTTCGACAATTAAACTACTTAAAATCTAGCTTAATGATTCATGAAATTATACTACTGAATAGCAACAGATCTTAAGATCTACCCTTATTTTCAACTATATTTTGGATTTTCTATGCTTTTTGGGACAGATACTGAAAATCAAAAGATCAAATATATTTTATAGCTAAAGACAGATTAATAATAGCAAAAGAAGATTAAACTAAACTCAATTAAGCAACTATAAATCATTAAGCACAAATGATATACTATTAAGCACTTAAGCAAAATTCTAATCTTAATTTTTTTTATTTTTGTTTTTTTTAGGCAATTTTAAAGCTAGAAATTAAATAGACATAAAAGTAAATAGAAAACTTACTAAAGCTTCAGCTAGAACAGAAGCTTGTGTGCTCTTTAGAGCTTATCTCACAGCTCTAGCTTATCAAAATTGATAAGCTAGTATGGGTCCATGAGAGCCCTTCCATGTTTGGCTCTCCTTCCAAAAGTTCAAAGCAAAGGTAATAAGATCTTAAGCTGATTTTAAGGTTTTAATATGATTAAGGTAAGATTTAGCTCAATAATAAGCTTAAAGACTTATTAGAGCTTATGAGAGCTTATAGTAGCTTAACATAGGTAAATGAAAGCTTGAAAATGAATTTGAAAAAGCTTATGATACAATATAACTGAATCTTATTAATTCAAGACACTGATTACATTACTTAAAAGGGAATTACAAATCATTTAAGGTAATTACATTAAGAAAAAATTACTATAAGTAGCTAGACTAGAAGCGACTAAAAAAACTCTCTCTGCGTGTGTGAAAGGTGAAGCCTATTTATAGCTGAACAAAGAACCTTTTAGCCCCTTGCCTTCATCAATCATCCACCCTTGATCTTTCTTTCATTGTTGATTTCTTTCTTGAGCCGTTGGATCACATTTGTGGACACCTGAGGATTGCCAGCATGTCATTCTTTGATATGACATGTTGTGCTAGTTTTGTGAGAGGGTCTAGTGCAAATCCCACATCTCTTTGTGCTTCTTCCATCGATGACGTATGATCCATACTTGAGAGATTAGTGAGAGCCCTTTGAGATTACTTTTCTAACCCTGCCATCATGTATACGACTCCATGAATTGTCCAATTAAACCCTCAATTTCCATTTGCCCTCTGTTTTCACCATGGTTAAATGTGGAAGGGATGATGAATAGTATATAGATTCGCGCTCTATTGTTTTTTTTAGAACTCTAATAACCAGGTAAAAATGTCTTTAACTTTGGGAATTTGCAATTTGAGTCCCTCTCTTTTCTTTTTACTCATTTTAGTTATAAAGGGACTTTGAAATATACAAGTTTGGCCCTTGTGGTTTATGAAAAAGGGAAGTGGGCTAAGGTTTTGGGCTTTAGGATCCGGGTATGGAGTTTTTGGGCCCATTAAAGTTTTTAAAGCCCAATAAGAGGTGAGGGGCCATTTATGGACTTTTCTTGAAAGTTGAGGGGCTAAAATGGAATATTTTGGGTTTTGTCTTTATTAGTGATCTTTTTAGTTGACCTAATTTTGAACATCTTGAATGATTTGACTGAGCTTGGGTGGGGGGGGGGGGGGGGGGGGGGGGACCTTTTCTAGGCTTCGGCTTTGATTCTTTGGCTTCTTTTTGTACTCTTCTGATTCTCGTGTCCGTGCTTGCCCGTTTTTGACTGTTTTCTTGTGATTTTTGATATATCCGTACCTGCACACACAAAACACAAATACAAGCATATTTTTGCTATTTTTGGTCTGTTTTGGGTTTATTTGGGTTATTTTAGGTACAAACGGATATGTGTATTCTACACTTATCAAGGAAAAAGTATCCTCAATATCGGAAGTAGAGCGGTTGGGAGAAGACATCGTTCTATTAACAACCTAGTTGTAAATAACATAAGTTATTTATAGTATAATAGTTATGTATCTTTACATACTGATCCGAAATGTAGTGGCACGGAGGACTTTGATGGCTGAAAAAGAAAATGTGGTTATAGTTAAGGTTTTGACATTGTTCTCTTAACCATTGGCGCTGATACAATTCTGTAACACCCCACATTTTTACAATATAGCATCGGATGCTATCTGGGGTTATTACTTCATGGGAAATACAAATCATAATCATAGAAACGACCCAAAAGAGACGTTTGTTCAAAAGATACGTTATCATTCATTTCAAATCAGAGTTTTACAAAGGCAGGTCCCAAAATCTAGTTACATACAGTGTGAATGATAACAAGTTTTAGCCATCTTCATCCATGCCACTCCGTGCCGTATATTGCTTATTAAACCGGGAGTATAAACAAAGCTAAAAAGTCAACTAAGGTTAAGTGATAATTAATAGGTTTGATACGTTTGAATACAAGTCATAGTGTAATAATTGTACAAAATAACATTATTATGAAAATGTTATTGTTATGATCTTGGGTCACGTTATTATATACCCGTTATTTGTAATAATTGCAACGAATGCAATTATCATAGTAACCGTGTATTACTGCGTTATTGTCTTGTTTGGTCTGTTTGGTCTTGTCTTGTATAGTATAGTCTGGTCTGGCTCATGGCACACAAACTGACTAGGTGTATATATATACCCAAAATGATGTGATATATATATATATAAAGATAATGGCCCTCGGTGTAGGTAATTGCCATATACCTATGAAATTCAAATATAGTGTGTTTGGTTACCTATCCGGCTAACACAAATAGGATTCGTCAATCCCGATAGATCTATCCACAATATTCGCGTTCAAACCGTAGTGATTAATGGTCTGATAATAGGGACTTTTGGCATAATGTAACTTAGACAGTAATTGTAATAGTGTATCAGGATATCATTATAACTTGTAAAAACACTTGTATTCCTGGTTTAAGCATGTATAAGTCTTTGAAAAGTAATCACATTGTTATAAGATAAACGAGTATGTAATAGAGTTTGTAACAAGCATGTATCCCCCTCGCGGGTTTATAAAACATGTAAATAAGTAAAGGCGAGGTTATGAACTTCACTAAGTCATTGAAAAATAATCACATTGTTATAAGATAAAAGGAGTATTGTAAAGAGTTTGTAACAGCTTTGTTCCCCTCTCGGGTTTTTAAAAATATGTTAAATGAGTAAAGGCGAGGTTATGAACTTCACCTGATAGGTAGATGTAGTAATTATTCTGAAATGAAAGCTGACGACCTTATCACAATCTTAACCAGGGAAGGTTGATATAGTAAAATGATAGTAAACAGCCACGTCACGCAACCTGAGTAAATATGTTGAGTCTTAGGAAGATTGTACTCTAGAACTTTAGTTTTAAGAGTTATGAGTTTGATTGAAGAGTTTGGAATTATTGTATCACCGTTCGGGCCATCATAATTCAGAAGTCATTCAATTAATAGTTTGAGGAGATGGGCACTTTAAATCATAAACCCAACAACTCAGTCAGAACGTAATACCAAGATGAAACTCCTTAATATGAAGCTCCCTAGTATTGTGATACGATATAATCGGTTTTAAGCGTTTTAATCAATATTTGGAAATGTTAAGCACGAGAAGCGTTAATTAAAGTTATGTCTTGTAAGGTTTTAAATATGATTTTATACTTTTTCAAAATGTTACATTTTAGACCCTGGGGTTTGGAAAATTGCAAGTAGACCCCTAGGGTTTGCATTTTTACGACTTTGGTCCTTCAACTTTGAAAGATATACCAAGTAAACCTTGGACTTTGAAAAGTGACATAATAGATCCCTGGAGTTATAACTTTGATAAAATGACACTTTAGTCCTTTTAGTTATAAGTTTCCGAAAGTTACGATATATACCCCTTGCATGGATTATAATTACAAAACATGTCCAAATTGCCATGCAAGCTTAGTTTAACATTACAATAGACATTTATAAGTTATAATAAACTAAAATATGAAGTTTTAACGCAACACAAGTTTAATTTAACGATTCGTTAAGCTAGGAAGCAAAACGGGTCAAATTAGGGTTTCAAAAACGTATCGCCGCGGGTTTTAAGAATTTCAAATTTCTTTTCATTAATCAATAAGTCGGTTTTTTTTAACATTAGTTAAGCATGCTAGGATAGATTATAACAATATTTAATCATTATAACATTTAGTTTTAAGAAAAACGTGAAATTAGGGTTTCGGGTGTACGGTTTTGGATCAAAATGGAAATTGAGCATGAATTGGGTTATGAAACTTTAACAAGAGTATATTTAGGATTATATGAACATTATAAACGTGTAGGAGCAGAAGTAGAACATCCAGAACCTGGGTTTGAGCTTCAATGATCAAAAATGATGGAAATGGGTCATTTCGGGCAGTATTTCCACTCGTACGCCTTGTATCTTATTCCCGGGGCTTCAAATCTTCAGGGCTTCACTTCTTGAACTTCTTTAATGATCCTATGATCATATGGGAGCAAAGGATTGCTGCCTTTAAAGGGTTATAGCGGAGGAAGTTGGTGCAAAATTAGAATGATGATTGAAGGTTCCATATTTATACTAGTTGAGACATGGAGGTTAAGTAACTCTTAGATATGATGTGTGACACATAGGAGGCTAGTGTAAGATGTGGTTGAAGCTATAGATGAAGTTGTGAAGGCTAGGATGCTAGAATGATGGTGTGGACACCCTTAATGAATGCCGCGGTTGTTGTGGTTTAAAAGAGACTCATGTGGCTTGATTTTTGACCAAGGAAAGGTATAAGGAGGTGGGTAAGCTGATTAAGGGTTTCTAGAAGGAGTTCATGTAAGTATCTTGCACATGGATGGGTCTTAAATGGGTCAAAATGGGTCAAGTTTAGCCGCGGGTCTGTTTTGGGCTCGGCATGGTTTTCAAGAGTCTTTCCAAGGTACATTGTGTTTATAATGATTAAGGATAGATGAAATAGGTTGTTAAGGTATGGTATTAAAGTAATTAGCCAAATATTAGCAATTGGTTTGGGTTTAAAACGGTTAGAATTGAAGAACGAGGTCACGGGTTCAAATAGGGCTCGTTTAGGGTTTTCTTGACTTTCTAGGTTTATGTTTCTTGTACTTGGGTCAAGATTAGATAGAGTATTGATCTAAGGTAGTATCTTAAGGATAAATTAATAATATTGATAGGTGGTTTGAGTTAAATTGGAAGAAAATATGAATAATGGGTCAAAATTGATATTTTGGGCTAATTAGGGTTTTCTGGTTTCGTTAAGGTTCTTTCATAAGCTTTGATTTCTGCACATTCTGCAATTTAATGATAGATAATGTTTTGTAAACTCATTTTATGAGTTTACAATGGCTCTTGGTTGGTTATTTGGGATTAGAATGGTTTAAACAACGAGAGTAAACGGGTTAAATGAAACCTATTAGGTTACCATTAGGGTTTTCTGGGATATGTTTTACATTACAAGTGAAGTAAAATGATGAAGTAATGATGAAATAATGATTGAATAGGATTGATATGATTGTAAAATAAGTTTTTACAACTTATTTGAGTGTTGGTTTGGGTTTAAAATGGATTATAATAAAGAAACGGGTCATTGTGTAGTATTTAGCTCGGGTTAGGGTTTTCTAACTTTTGAATTAGGGTTTTGAGTGCAAAAAGATGTATGAAAGTTTATGAATAGAATAATTAGGGTTTAAACATTGTATATTGAGTGTAGTAGCTTGTACATAAGTGGTGGTGAAGAAATTGGAATGAAAACGGAGGTAAAACGGCTATTTTGGAGATCATGCTTAATGACTTGTACATTGAGCTTTTAGAGACTTGTACTTTGACTTGAAGAGATTTTATATTTCAAATGAGATGTTATATTACTTGTACATATGCTTTAGTAGCTTGTGTATTCACTTTAGATATTAATCATTCATGGAATTAGGGTTTAAAGGCATACGATAACGGTTTAAAGCTCGTTTTGATATAACGTGCGGAATGGTACAGTATAGGGAATAATATAATTTGTAATAGGATATGATGATATTGACTTGACATATTGTGATGTTTGCTTGACATATATGAAGACAGAATGGCCATATATAGGTTGCGTGAGCTTGTCTACTTTAGTTATGCAAGTTACATGACATACTGAGATATTGACAATGCAAGTAATGTAATAAAGCGAAAAATTTCCCTGTACAATTGTGATCATAGTAAAATAGGTTGATGAAAATTCTTGGGTTGTTATACAACAGTATGAAAACTTTAATGCTTCAAGCTCAGAATCACTTGATTATATTTTTAACAGGCTTCAAAAGCTTGTTAGTAGATTGGCAATTCTGGGTGTAGTTACTCCTCCAGAGATCTAAAATGTTAAATTTTTAAGGAGCTTACCTTGATGAAATGGGTACACATGTGGTAGTCTGATGAAACAAACCTGATTTTTGATACTATGGGTTTTGGATGATTTATACAAACAATTTTAAAAATTGTGAACAGGAAGGTAAGAAATCAGTTGGCACAAAACAATGATGATAAGAAATGGCATTTTTAACTCACTTAAGTGCAAGCAGTACTAATATTATTAATACTGCTAATCCTGAAGTTAGTCCTGGTAACACCAAGGTTAATACTGCCAGTACTGAAATTAGTACTGCTAGTTTTAGTGATGCCATAATATATGCCTTTCTATCCACTCAACCACAAGGGTGTCAACTAGTTCATGAAGACCTTGAGCAACTTCATGATGATGATTTGGAAGAAATGGATCTAAAGTGGAATATGGCACTACTAAGCATGAGAGCAAGAAAGTTCTATAAGAGAATTGGAAGAAAGATCATCATTGATGGAAGCAATACTGCTGGATATGATAAATCAAAGGTAGAATGTTTCAACTGCCATAAATGGGACATTTTGCTAGAGAATGCAGAGCACCTAGGAGTAAAGATAACAGAAATTGGAATCAAGGTAGCTCATCAAAGGCAGTAAAAATTGAAGATGCTTCTGAAAAGGCAATGTGTGCTATAGATGGTGCTGGATTTGATTGGAGTGACATGGCAGAGGAAGAAATTCAGGCAAACATGGCTCTCATGGCATTCTCAGATTCTAAGGTAACAAATGATCAATCTTGTTCAAAAAGTTGTCTAAAAAACTATGATGATCTAAAGAAAAAGTATGATGATTTGATTGTTAAATTAGATGATACTGGTTTTAAAGCAGCTACATACAAAAGAGGTTTATCAATTTTAGAAGAACAAATTCTTAAATATAAAGAACATGAAGTTCTTTTTTCTGAGGAAATTGCTTTGCTTAAAAGAAGTGTAGGTCACAAAGAATATCAAATGGGATTACTTAGGACTGAACTTGAAAAGGTTAAACAAGAAAAAGGGGGGTTTGTCCGACAGGAGAATTGCAACCAGCTTTGATAAAATCAGCAAAAGACTTAGATCAGATGTTAGAAAGTCAGATAACTGACAAAAGCAAGAAAGGAGTAGGGTATCATGCTGTCCCCTCACCTTATCCTTTGATTCTTAATAGACCAACACCTTTTGACTTATCTTATTCAGGTCTTGAAGAATTTAAACAACCTGAGGTAAATGAGTATGGTCCTAGGGATTCTAGTTTAAAGCCTACCACTTGTTGTGATAAAGAGTCAGATAATTCTAAGGAGAATACTGATGACTCTTTAAAACAACAACAAAAGACTGATTCTAAAACTAGCTCTGTTATGTCTCCACTTAAGGCACATAAATATTAGAAAGAAAAGTTTTTCAGTCCTACTAATCATGTTAAGGAAGTAGAACCTAAGAAACTCAGAGAAAATAATGATGCTCCAATCATTGAAGATTGGGTGTCAGATGATGAGGATGATGATAAGCCTAACCCTAAGGTTGAAAAGAAAACTGTCATACATACTGCTACTAAGAAAGAGTTTGTTAAACCTGAAAAACCAGTTAGGAGGTCAGTTAGGTATGTAGAGATGTACAGGTCACAAAGACCTAGAGGAAACCAAAGGAATTGGAATGGTCAAAAATCCAATCAATTAGGATGTACACTTGTTTTTAATTCACAAAGGCATGTTTTATCTGTGGAAGTTTTGATCACATTCAATACAGCTGTCCTAAAACCTCTCATCCCAGTGCACACAAACATATGGCTCCAAGAGCAGTTTTGATGAAGACTGGCCTAAAATCTGTTAATACTGGAAGGCCTGTTAATACTGTTAGGTCTGTTAACACTGGCAGACCTTTTAGTACTGCTAGGTCTTTTAATACTGTTAGGCCTTCTTATATTGCTCACCCAAAATCAACAATTCACTGTGCTAGACCAAGGACATATTTTCAAAATCAAGCACAATAAACTGTTCACATGCCCTTTTACAAGAGAACAACATTAACAAAAAGGTCTTATTATCAAAATGTTAATACTGGTAGGCAAAGGTTTAATACTGGTAGGCAAAATGTTAATACTGTCAGGGCAAGGGGATTTAATGCTGTTAAGCCCCTCAGCATGTAGGGTTTGGAGGACCCAATCTAAACCCAATGGTGCATCACTGGTTTTTCAACAAATATAATTACATGGATGCTACGAGGCTTGATCCAAGTCAGTAATGGCTGGGGTCTCAAAGAAAACTAACTTCTAAAGTTTTGTGTGCAGCAGCAAGTTCACAACTAATTGATAAAGGCTTTCCTTGATAGTAGATGCTCAAGGCACATGACTGGAAACATAGCCCATCTTTAGATTTTAAAGATTTGATGGGGAGGTTATGTTACTTTTGGTGGAGGAGCATATGGAGGCAGAATTACTGGCAAATGTACTATTAAAACTGATATATGATTTTGTTGATGTATTACTTTGTCAAAGAGTTTAAAGATAACCTCTTTAGTGTCTCACAGATGTGTGTGACCAAAAGATCTATGTTCTTTTTACTGATTTGAATGTCTTGTTCTATCTCATAATTTTAGTAGCCTGATGAAAATCAAATACTTCTTAAATTCTAGGACTGGATAACATGTACTGTTTTTGATAAGAAAAAAACATAGTTCTAAGTAGTTTAACTTGTCTAGTTGCAAAGGCTACATCTGAAAAATCAATGCTATGGCATAGGAGGCTTGGTCATATAAATTTTAAGAATATTAATAAACTTGTCAAAGAAAATCTTGTAAGAGATTTGCCTTTAAAAAGATTTGAGAATGACCAAACTTGTGTTGCCTGTCTTAAAGGCAAGAAACACAGAGCCTCTTGTAAGACCAAGGCCTTTAATCCCATTACTAAGCCATTATTTATGTTGCACATGGATCTCTTTGGTCCAACTTTTGTTTGTGATTCCTAAATGCATAAAAAGTACTGCTTAGTAGTCACTGATGATTATAGTAGATTTTCATGGGTTTTCTTTTTATCAACTAAGGATGAAACAACAGAGATCCTTAAGAATTTTATCAAAGAAGTAGAAAACTTAGTGGATAAGAAAGTAAAAATAATCAGAAGTGATAATGGGACAGAGTTTAAAAACAAAGTGATGGATGATTTTATTAGGACGAATAGGTATTAAAGAGAATATAGTGTAGCTAGGACTCCTCGCAAAATGGTGTAGCTAAAAGGAAGAATAGGACACTCATTGAGGCTGCTAGAACAATGTTAGCTGACTCTAAGTTACCTACCACATTTTGGGCAGAAAGCAGTTCTACTGTTGGCTATGTCCCATAATTGGCGTCTTAATGTCAAGCCTCATAACAAGACTCCTTATGAACTCTTTAGAGGTTTTAAACAACTTATAGGATTCATGAAACCTTTTGGATGTCATGTTACTATTCTCAATGCCTTAGATAAGTTGGGCAAGTTTGATGGAAAGAGTGATGAAGGTTTCTCTGTTGGATATTCCTTAAGTAGCAAAGCTTTTAGGGTATACAACATCAGAACCAGGAAAGTTTAGGAAAACTTGCATTTGGGTTCTTAGTGAAATAAGCCTTATGATAGAGGAAATGGTCCATATAAGTGGCTTGTTTGATCTTGATTCTCTAACCTAATCAATGAATTATGTACCAGTGGTTGCATGAACATTTTCTACTGACTTTGCAGGTAAACAAGGAGTTTCTGAGTCTAGTATTCTTCTCAAACAAGTTCAGGTTTGCTTTTAGTATTGTAATGCCAATTTGGAAGGATGCTTCATATTTTGGTGATGATGCACCAAGATCTGTTGCAGATGCTCCAATACAAGATAAAGATAGGGTACAAGATGAGAATGATGCTACAAAAAAGTCTCCTGAAGATAGCAGTCTTGAGGATAATGGTACTGCTGATCAACAAGTTAATACTACCAGCCCAGAAGTTAATACTGGTAGTAGAGATATTAGTACTGCTGTCCCTGAAGTTAATACTGCTACCCCTGAAGACTTGGTAGGCCCTAGTCATGCATCTGAAGACACACAAGTGGAGTTCCAAGGAATTGAATTGGGGAACATTCCACAATCTTATGCAGTACCTACCACTCCTCACTCAAGAATTCACAAAGATCACCCAATTGATCATGTGATTGGTGATGTGCAGTCATCTGTTCAAACAAGAAGAATGACATCTTTTTACTCTGAACTAGGATTTCTTAGTGCTATATATGAAGGGAAGACTCATAAGGACCTTCGTACATGTCTTTTTTGCTTGTTTCCTCTCTCAGGAAGAACTAAAAAGAGTTTCTAAAGCTCTTAGTGATCCAGCATGGGTAGAAGCTTGCAGGAGGAACTTCTTTAGTTCCAAACTGACAAAAAGGTAATGGATTTCTTGTGGATTACCTAAAGGTCATAGAGAAGCAATGGTTACAATTGTGGGTATTACAGAAACAAGAAAGATTGAAAGGGGATTGTCATCAGAAACAAAGCAAGACTTGTGCTCAAGGGACATACTCAAGAAGGAGGGCATAAACTTGGTGAAGTCTTTACACCTGTGGTGAATTGAGGCCTTGAGATTATTCATTGGCTATGCTTCATATAGGGAATTTATGGTCTAACCAAATGGATGTCAAAAATGTGTTTCCTGTATGGTCAGATTGAAGAGGAGGTCTATGTATGTCAACCTTCAGGTTTTGAAGATCCTGACCATCCTGATAAAGTCCATAAGGTAGTGAAAGCATTATATGGACTGCATCAAGCACCCAGAGCTTGGTATGACACTTTGGCCAATTATCTCTTGTGCAATGGTTTTCAAAGAGACAACAGGGACATATCTTGCTTGTTCAAATCTATGTGGATGACATTATCTTTGGATCTACAAAGAAGGAGTTATGTGTTGAGTTTGAGAAGCTTATGAAGGATAAGTTTCAAATGAGTTCTATGGGAGAACTTACCTTCTTTTCGGGTTTACAGGTCTAACAGAAAAAGAAAGGCATTTTTATCAGTCAAGATAAATATGTCCATGAGATTTTGAGAAAAGAGAGTACTAAATACACCAGATGTGAAGTCTGCCTCTTACTCCAATACAGATTTGGGAAAAAGCCTTTGGTTTCAAGATAGAGATGCTGGCTGATGTTTGATGCAAAACTCTTTATAGATATTTGTTAGATCTTTGATGTACCTTACAACATCCAGGCCATATATCATGTTTGTAGTATGTGCATGTGCAAGGTTTCAGGTTTCTCCAAAGACATCCCATCTCTTAGCTGTTAAGAGAATCTTTAGATACCTTAAAGGAAAACCTTCTTTAGGACTTTGGTATTTCTAGACTCTCTTGGGAATTAGTTGCTATAAACTGACAATGGACTATGCTTTGGTGCTACACAAGATGGGAAGTCAACCACTGGAGGTTGTATTTTTTGGGAAAATAGGCTGATTTCTTGGCAATGCAAAGAAAAAAATGTGGTTGCCACTTCTACCATAGGCTAGAAGATGATGGCTGCTGCAAGTTGCTTCGGTGGACAGGTTCTCTGGCTACAAAACTAAATGCCTGGGAACTATGGGGTACAATTTCAATGAATACTATTATGTATATTGACAATACTAGTACTATTGCATAATAGAAAAATCTATGGTACAACTGAGGCTGAATATGTGGCTGCTGCAAGTTGCTATGGACAAGTTCTCTGGATCCAAAACCAACTGTTGGACTATGGGTACAATTTTATTCAAATGGCTAAGATTGACACTGAACATAATGTAGCAGATCTTCTTACAAAAGGTTTTGATGCTGGTAGATTTCAGTACTTGGTCTCAAGTATTGGAATGCTAAATCCCTAATGCCTATATCTCTTGTTTGTGTTTGTAAAGTTTGTTAAATGTTAGTACTGTTAAGTCTTTGTAAATTAATACTGCTAGTTATAATTAGTACTTCTAATTATATTTAAAACTGTTTGTCAAAACTGTTACTTATAGTTAGTACTGCTAGTTATTTCTGTGTCTCATTGTTAATCCTGTTAGTACCATTTAATACTACTAAACAAGAAAAATGGTTAGATTATGTTTTTATTAGTTTTGAGCTAACTCTTTCAAGATAAGCAATGAAGTGTGAAGTTGGTTACTCAATGATGCATTATTTAAGGGGAGGAATGTTGTTTGTTCCTAAACGTGTTGGTTTTAACACCACATAACAAATGGTCATCAGTTCACCATGTCTAATAGACATCAAGAATTAACTAGTCCAAGGCAAACGACTACTGGTAAAGACTTCTCAAATCCGTTAATAGTTGATAGTTTACTCAAAACTATATGGTCATCAATGCACCATGTTTTTACAATGAAGCATTGGCTAGTCCAAAGCAAACGGCTATTGGTAAAGACTACTCAAATCCGTTAATGGCTGGTAGTTTGCCAAAAACTATACTTTGTGTGAAAAGTGAGTTAAAAGAATTGAGAGATAAAATGTGAGCTTAAAAACAGAAAGAGAAATTGTGTGAAGTTATTTTGAATAATACAAAACTGTAGAGTTTGTACTGCTTTTGTTGGAGAAGTTAATACTGCTAGTCTTATTTTAGTACTGCTAGACCAAATTTAGTACTGCTGGATGACCGTTAGTACTGTTTGAGCCCTAACAAAATTTTTCATTAATTAATAGAGCCGTTAAGATATTTTCGCCAAATACCTATGATATAAGGGTTTGACTAATTGGACTTTCGTGATCTTTCTATATATACGTTTGATTTAATCACGATAAACTCAATTTCTTTAAGTCGGTCAAACCATATCTCTATGTTTTCTCTATATAATCTCAATTAACTTTCTCCAACATTCATTCTTTCATAACCGATCATATCCCACACGATTACTTACATTTTTTTTCATGGCAAATTTGAAATTTTGTGACAAGCACAACATGGTAGCGTTTTTAGAGAAATCTACAGGAAGTGAAGGGTTTCATCAAGTCATCGATTTCCTAAATCGAAGTCACATTTGCTATGCACTCACAAAGAAGCCAGATGTTTTTATCTCTTTTATCAATCAATTTTGGAGGTATGCTGAAGCTAGTACTGGTGATAATGGAGAAGTCCAGATTACTGCTACCATTGATGGTCACTTAAAGACTATCACTGAAGCCTCTTTAAGAAGACATCTCAAATTGGATGATCATGATCGTATTACTTCTATACCCAACTCGGAGATTTTTGAGCAGTTG
Organism: Tanacetum coccineum; assembly: GCA_026074375.1. Classification (NCBI taxonomy): domain Eukaryota; kingdom Viridiplantae; phylum Streptophyta; class Magnoliopsida; order Asterales; family Asteraceae; genus Tanacetum; species Tanacetum coccineum. The sequence goes on along the minus strand of BQNB010029508.1, from coordinate 840 downwards.
GCACTCATGGGATATCACACAGATTCAGATAAGTTAACTTTTCAAAAGGGTTCTTTTTACCTCAATGGAGGTTTCTTATACACACTATTCTTCATTGTCTTAGCCCAAAGAAGACTGATTGGGAGCAGTTTAGTAGTAACATTGCAACTGATGTTATCTGTTTAGCTACCAATAGGAAATTTAACTTTTCTAGGTTGATTTTTGAGCGTATGGTGTCCAATATTTCAAGCCCCCATAAGTTTTTAATGTACCCTAGGTTCATTCAAATATGCTTAGATATGCAGAGGAAACAACTTCAACAACACTCAAGAACATATCATGTACCCTCTCTCAGCATCAAGGTTTTTAACAATATGAAGAGGCCTACAAAGGGATATTCAGGCCAAGAAGTTGCTTTATTCCATACTACCCTAAATGTTTCTGAACCTTCCACTTCACCTTCAAGAATCACATCCTCACCATCCTACTCACCTGAACCTTCAACTGAACCCTCACATGTACCTTCAACTGAACACTCACCTGAACCTTCAACTAAACACTCACCTGATCATACCACTGCTGCTGTATCATTCCCATCTCCAACACAACCAACACAATCATCACTTGGAGCAGCACAACATATTCCTACACCCCATGACTCACCTCTCCATGTTGTTCACTCACATGGAAGTGACGAGGGTAGTTTGAAACTCATTGAATTGATGAATTTAGTTACCAAATTCTCTGAGAGAATTGACGTTTTGGAGGATGATTTGAAGAATACCAAGCTAACTTACAGTGCTGCTGTCACTAAGCTCATTCTAAGGGTAAAGAAGTTCGAGTTTCAAGTCAAGTCTGGGA
>BQNB010029507.1:0-55681 GCA_026074375.1 Tanacetum coccineum | reverse complement strand
TGCAAATGCCCAACAAATAAAACAAATAAATAATGGAGTTATTGAAGTCGGAATATGACCTGAAAACGCGGGGTGTTATAGTCTCCCCCGGTTAGGTAAGCCTTGTCCTCAAGGCTTAAGTCGCGGCACTCGACGATGGTGCCGTTTTGGTGAAGAGGTGTGGATACTTTTGCTTGAATTGGTCCTCCTATTCCCAGGTAAACTTAGGACCTCGTTTAGAGTTCCATCTAACCTTTATGATGGGAATGCGACTCCTCTTCAATTGCTTGATTTCCCGATCCATAACTTCCACTGGCTCTTCCACGAAGTGGAGCTTGTCATCAACACGTAGTTCTTCCAACGGAATCACCAACGATTCATCGGACAGACACTTCTTCAGGTTTGACACGTGGAACGTGTTATGAACTCGGCTTAACTGTTGTGGTAGCTCAAGCTTATAGGCAACAGTTCTGACTCTCTCGATTACCTTGAAAGGACCGACATACCTAGGGTTTAACTTCCCTCGTTTGCCAAAACGCACAACTCCTTTCCAAGGCGAAACTTTTAACATGACCTTGTCACCAACTTGAAATACCATTGGTTTACGTCTAATGTTTGCATAGCTCTTTTGTCGGTCACGAGCGGCTTGGATTCTGCTTTTGATTTGGACGATCTTTTTGGTGGTTTCATGAATTATTGCAGGACCAGTAAGCTGAGCATCTCCAACTTCTGCCCAACATACAGGTGATCGACACTTTCGTCCATACAGTGCCTCGAATGGTGCAGCCTTTATGCTGGTATGGTAACTGTTGTTGTAAGAGAATTCCACTAACGGTAAATGTCTATCCCAACTCTTTCCAAAATCTAACACGCAAGCGCGTAACATGTCCTCCAAGGTTTGGATAGTCCTTTCACTTTGACCGTCAGTTTCGGGATGATAGGCCGTACTCAGGTCCAATCGAGTTCCCAATGCCTTATGAAGTGCTTGCCAGAATAGTGAAGTAAATCTACCATCACGATCGGAGATAATAGATACAGGTACACCATGTCGGGTGACTACTTCCTTCATGTAAAGCTTCATTAACTTCTCCATGGGATCATTTTCCCTCATTGGTAGGAAGTGAGCAGATTTCGTAAGACGATCAACGATCACCCAAATGGTGTCATAACCGTTTGCCGTCTTAGGGAGTTTAGTGACGAAATCCATGGTGATTTTCTCCCACTTCCATTCTGGAATCTCAATTTTCCGTTGAAATTGTAAGCCCAGAAGGTTTTTGAGCTCTGCCCTTGACTTGGCACAAGTAAAGAAACGCGAACGCAATGAAGTATAAGATGTAGAAAAAAAATAAGGGTAAAAAAACACTTGCTAACATAAGTTGGCAATGTTTGCCTTCATGTTAGGCCACCATACAACTGCTTAAAATCTTGGTACTATCTTGTCTAACCCGATGACTAGAATAATTTTGACTTATAGACTCGTAGCACGACTAAGGCCTTAAGTTGTCAGTAACTCGTAACCAACTCCAGTTTGTTAAAAAATAAGTTCCGTCCACACGGTTTTAGTCTTTCTTTGTGAGTCCTCGGAGCCACCTCCAACATCTTCAGCAGTGAGGTTTTCAGGTTTTCAGGTTTTAATGCTTCAGTTTGAGCTTCTAGGATTTGTTTAGGAAGATTCAAACCAATAGTCATGACTAAGGCTCGAACCCTCAAAGGTTTAGACCGTTCTTTCCTGCTCAAGGCATCAGCAACAACGTTTGCCTTTCCCGGGTGATAACGAATGTCACAATCGTAATCACTAAGTAATTCCAACCAACGCCGTTGTCTCATGTTCAACTCTTTTTGATCCAAGATATGTTGTAAACTCTTGTGGTCGGTAAATACGGTGCACCGTGTTCCGTATAAGTAATGTCTCCATATCTTAAGAGCGAACACCACAGCTCCAAGTTCTAGATCATGAGTTGTGTAGTTTTTCTCGTGGATCTTCAGCTGTCGAGAAGCATAGGCTATAACTTTCTCGTTTTGCATAAGCACGACACCCAAACCCTTATGCGAAGCATCGCAATAAACAATGAGGTTTTCTGATCCTTTAGGCAAGGCTAGAATGAGTGTGCTACACAACTTTTGTTTAATCATTTGAAATGCGGCTTCCTCCTTCTCTCCCCAGTCAAACTTTACATTCTTCTGAGTCAGCTTAGTCATTGGCTTGGCAATTTTGGAAAACCCTTCAATGAATCTTCTATAATAACCGGCGAGTCCTAAAAATTGGCGGATATCTGTTGCACTTTTTGGAGACGCCCAATCTTTAACTGACTCGAGCTTCGCATGATCCACATGGATGCCTTTGCTGTCAATCACATGCCTGAGAAATTGTACTTTTGGGATCCAAAATTCACACTTGGAGAATTTGGCGTACAACTCCTCCTTCTTAAGTAGTTTATAAAATTAGATTGAGATGTTCTTTCAGTGTTCTTCCCTTTTTTCCTTCGAAATAAATTAGTATATCGTCGATAAAGACAATAACAAACTTATCCAAGTACGGTTTGCACACTCGGTTCATGAGTCCATGAATACAGCTGTGCATTTGTCCAACACCAAAAGGGCAATTACTTGAAATTCATAATGCCCATAATAGCGTCCTAAACGCGTGTTTGGATATCCTTTCTTCGCAGAACATCTCAAACAGATGGTACCCTGAATCGTAAGTTGATTTTTTGAGTAACACTCGATCCTGAAGTTGATCGAACAAGTCGTCAATCTAGAAAATAAAAAGGGTGGGGGGGGATAAAGGTTCTATTAACCGTTAGCTTGTTCACTCATGATAATCAATGCACATAACGAATGATCCCTATTCTTTTGACAAACAAGACCGCTGCTACCCTCAAGTTGAAGAAGCTGGTCTTATAAAATCCTTGTCGGATAGTTCTTGAAGTTGTTTTCCGCCAGTGTCTTTCATTTTTCTTATGGTGCCAAATCCGATAAGTGCCCGTGCAACAGGACAGCGACCCGGTACCAAATCAATTTGGAATTCTACTTGTCGAGTTGGTGGAATACCCGGCAAGCCTTCAAGAAAAACTTCAGGGAAGTCTCTAACAATCGGCACGTCCTCAAGTCGCTTCTCCTCTGACTTGTCTTCGGCTTCCTTTGTAGTGATGTGTGCCAAAAAGAACGCACATCCCTTTGAAATATACTCCTTTTGCATTAGTGCAGTCGTAAATGAAATTCAGAATCGAGATTCTTCTTTTGGTTTGTTTCTGTTTCCTTGAAGATTAACAATTCACTTCGAAAGGAACTCGCAACAAGTCTTCTCGTCATAAGAATGATCACTCCATGATCTTGTTAACCATCCATTCCAATAATGCGTCCAAAACAACCGAGTGGTACCGACATCAAGTCGATGTTTGAAAGGGTTGATCAAGAAGTTTAGAGTGCAACCACGAATTTATGGGTAACTCCTATAGTATTCCCCATCGGCTAATTCTACATCATAATGAATTTATAATGATAGTGGGGTGTAATGTCCATACAAGGCACTAAATGTATTAGTTATCAAAGCTCCCTAATCCTCACCATGTCCGAACAAAATTGTAACATAACGGTTGTTGAGAAGAAACGTACCCGTGATGACGTTAGAGTCTGGGCTAGCATCTATTCCTCCCAAAGCATAAGCTCTTCCTTGAGCTGTGCCATTCCCGTTGCCATTCCTATAGTTCTTCAGCTTTGGACAATCTCTCCTTATATGCCCGGTGTTACCACATTCATAAGCATGCTCCAGCCTCTGATTCTGTTTTGTTATTGTTGATGTTGGTATTGGCCCCGACTACAAGGTAGCCATGGACCATACCTCTTAATTTTCTACACTTGTGCACATTGCCCAGTATGGTGGTAATTGCACTTGGTGCACAGAGGTAGGTCCCCAGTATAGACCTTCTTTTCACTAGGGCCAGCAGTGTACGCCCTAGCTACATTTTGTCTCTTGTGGGATTGTTGTTGGTGATTGTTTCTTGACGAATCATTAGCCTTCCTCTTGTTTTCATTCTGCCTTTCTGCATAAGTGTGGAGTTTCTGATCCATCAAATTGTTGGCCAACTCGATAGCAAAGTCAAGAGTCTTAGGCCTTGCAGACATGACATTTCCATGAATGTTATCGGGAAGTCCACCGATATACTTGTCATTCTTTGCAGTTTCATCAGCAAGAAATTTGGTGCACATCAAGGCTAATTCTTGGAAATGCTGAGTGTAAGCTGCAACATTATTTCCCTTGACCTTAAGATTCCACAGTTTAATTTTTTTGTATTCGGAGTTCTTGATATCACCATTTGGTACAATATTTGTCTGACAATTTCTTCTTTGAAAGTCCCCCAAGTCCATAGCATAGCAACAGATCATACCTAGTAAGGTTCTCACATGACCAAATCCACCAGTATAGTGCAAAGCACCTAGGCAGAGTATCAGGTAGCAAACTCACTTGATTTTTAACGCACAGACCGCTACTGGAGAATACTGATTCCATCTTTTCGAGCCATTGAGACAAGCCAACAATGCCTTCAGTTCCCTTGAAGTTCAAGGGTTGGCATTTCATGAAATCGGGATAGGAACAGACACGTGCAGGTTGCACAGGCCTTCTGATTCCTCCATCTGAATTTTTGGCTAACGTCCATCCTGATTTTAGTTTCTTTGAATTGCTCGATCGATCACAAGCTTGAATGGATTCTAGATCATGGCTCAGTTTGTTCATTGTCTTGTTACAGCATTATATAATAAACACATGAATACAATTAAACTGAGATATAATCACAATGTCGATACAAATGGATATGATAATAATAATTTACACCTACAACACCAGGTAAATGAATAAATATAGATCAACCATAACATCATACATCACGATTCATAATATAAAGTTGAATCATACAGATTTGTTTGGATACAAAAAAGACCAAAGATCAAGTAACAGAAAATGAAAAATACTTTCCTAGACCTATTAGACTGGATTTTTCCCATAAAGCTTAATAGACTATACAAAATAGCTATAAAATGAAATTACAACTAACAGCTACTACCGGTGTCTTCCATCGTATCAATCCAAGCTCTAGCCTCTAGCACATGGGTATACATGATTTGTCTGGCTGCATCATCCTCAGCTCTCTGGCCTGCCACTCCATAGCGAATCATGTTGTCTCCATGTCTCAAGTCGCGCCACAATGCCCTGTTCAGGGCCTCGAGGACCTAAGGTATGCCTGGCGTACCACTCATATAACTCTGTCTCGTAAGCATCCCACTGACCTCTCACTACATCAATCTCGAGCCTAATGTCTCTTCTGCGGTGAGTCCGAGCATCATGAAGCTGTGTATAGAAAATCTCACTCTCTAGCCTGCGAACCTATGCCAGGTAGCTCACCCTCAAATTGACTTCCTTCATAGAAGTTATCATCCTACGCTTAGAAGCCTGTAAGGCTCTAACATAACCAACATCCTCTGCTCTGTCAGCATATCTAGCAATAGTCCGGGCATCATGACCAGGCTAAACGAGTACAAAAGCCTGTCCGGCGTCACAGCATCAACAAAAATCATACTAACCTCGTAGGTGCTACTACAGCAGCAACACTGAACCCTCTGCTACATGCACAAACCCAGGTAGAGGAGCAGTTTAATTACAAATCTCCTCCGTAGGTGCTGGTCTCCTCGAGGATGTACCTCTCTCATAACGAATCAAAAGGCTGTGCCTATGACCTAGTGGAAGCCTGTTATAGGTAAGGGCTGGTAGGAAAGCTATAGTTGTGGCAGCACTCACAATGCGGCCTCCATTGATGGCGAGACATAGGTGGGCTCAAGTCGAACATTCTTCCATGCCGTAAGCGGAGACCGTGTCGAGAAAAGGGATCTAATTCTGAGGTGATCAAGGTTATGTGTCAGACTCATCAATTCTCAAATGCCTCTGTATCCCTAGCTGAGGGAACATGGTTAACAACAGGTACCAAAGAAGAATCAGCCGGAGCTAGGTGCTCCTCTTCCTCCTCCTTAGTGTGCTCCTCATCCTCATCATCTGTATCATCATCATCATCGTCGTCATCCTCGGGCTCATGCTTCTCGCTGGGATCCTCCTCGGGATCCTCGTCATCATCCTCCTCTATCGAATTCGAGTCAGCAATGTATCCAGGTGCCTCAGCAGTCGGTGAACCATCATCAGCATAAGGTTGATCCTCAACCTAAATGTTATCATCTGATGGTGCATGGTACTCCAGGTGCTCTGGCTTCGAAACATATACTGGTACATGCTCATCCAACTCTATGGGATCAGGTACATAGGCAGGTGACAGTGGGTGTGCCTGCCCTTGTTGGGCAACCTCCTCGTACGGGTCTATCTCCGGAAGCTAGCTGGCATTCACGAGTGGAATACCCCATGATGATGGTTCGTTTGAATCAGAGGATACGGATGTATAGGTAAACAGCGATGATGCGTGTCTGATCATGGCAAATCTGTAAACAAAATATAAACCTTGTATAATTATATTATATAGGACAAAGCAGTAATATAACGTAATGTAATAAAAACAAACGAATATAACTATTATTAAGCACTTAGTATAATCCCCAACTAATGCGCTAAAATATGCAGATGACCATGAAAGTATGTATACCTAATACTAACTAGATGCACAACACCTACTTGTTTGTATTATGATGTCCCTTTGAAAACTGTTTGAAGACACCATGTTAGTAAAAACGGATATAGACGCAATAGGGGCCCCCAAAACAAAATAAACAAAACAAATTTTTTTTTTTTATTTGAAACCTGGTTCTCTATAACTTGGCTCTGATACCAATCTGTAACACCCAACCAAAATGGGGTCGCTAGCGGAATATGAAAGTTTCGGGCATTACCATCATCAATGTCAATAGCACAGGAATAGAACACCATAGTATAAGGGTCATTTAAAAACTAATACCTTGGATTTCATTTAAATGGTTTCATACAAAAAGCTCATAGGCTTAACTTGTCTATCTTGGAAAGGTAAAGATTTCACAATATAACAATGTTCCAAAATATAATGCATGCAAATCTTTAATAATGAATAATGTTACTAATCAAATGACGACCAATCCAATGTATCCGTGGGACTTAGCCTTATTGTCCAGAGAAAACATGTTTAAACTGTCAACACATAAAGATGGAGAATTAACTATGAAACTAATCAAATTAATGCAGCAGCTTTAGCAGAGATTAACGCTGTAACAGAGAACGACTCCCAATAACACACAACAAAAAACGTATACCGAAAATGCACCACACGCACAGGACAAACCTGAAGCTCAACAATATTGAATTTCAAATACACATAAAAGACTTTGACCAATGTAATATGTTCAACCCGTAACATCCCTGAACTCAAATGGTAAACAAACAGACAACGTTCGTCGTTTTCCTTTCGGCCAACCGTAAACTCGCAAGCAGCTATTTGCCCGAACGGGGATTTTAAAACCCAAAATGGAGATCTATTCATAACATTCCCCGCGCTCATCACAATAAAGCAATAAACAATTACATCCATGCAATACACAGATCATGATAATGGGCATATTGGGTTATAGCTACTTTAGCAAACTCGTAATATTTGAATTTAAAAATGTACATGCATCTATGTTTAAAACAAACATATCTCATCCGCCGAGATTTGATAAATGATTTAAAAGTATAAAAGAGTGAGGACTAAAAAAAAAAAACACACCTTAAGTGAATAGAATGAGTTAATGAATCAAAATGCCCGTGACACGTCCACGTGATAGTCCTGAAATCAACCTAAATATCCGTAGTGTATGAATATATGAACTTGAATAATAATATTAAGAAATCATATAATGCTACATCACCACCTAATATGTTGAGTAAATAATTTTACATTTTATTCATAAACGAAATAAATGCTTCATAAAAATATTTCATAGAGTGTTTATTATTACTAAAAAACAATTGCCTTTTGTACATTTTCAAAAGACAATATACTTTCAATATTTAAAGTATAGAAATTACTACTTTTATTTAAAGTCCGCGTGTATGATACTATATACCCGTGATCTCATAACAAGATTGACTTATAAAAAATCATCACATTTAATAATTTTAATTGGATTTAATTGTTAGATTTTACAAAATAAATCATCAAAAATTAATTATATAAAATATAGTATGGAATAGAAAAAAATTCTATAAATAAAGTCAAATAAATTTAATATAAGTAATTGTACCGCCACTGAATGAAACCAGATACTCTTATGGTTATTAACAAATTATATAAAAATACTTTTATATACTAATTATTGAAATAATCTTATTTGAACGTCACTTATTCGTTTAATTTCGTTTCTAACGTTCTTTGTATCCATGGGTTCATTAAATAATTTTCTAAGTTTTTATAAACCTTTTAGCAAGTCTGTTTGTCTAACATAAAAAATGTATTTTTTTATAATGTTACTTTTGTAAATCAAGTGAAATTCATAACTTGGTCAATATCCAATGGTTTTTCAAATTTCTTACATTTTTAGAATCCCAGAAAATAAGTACTATTGAGACTAAAAATATAAAAATACAGATCAATTTACACTATTCCATTGTTTTTTTATAAACTTTTATTTTATAAAAACACTTTTTAATGCTTAATCTTGTAAAAATCATATTCCATCGATATTTTATCGGGTTTCGTTTCGCGAGTTCGTTACATATTTGGAAAACCTCATAAAATAGTACTAAATACAGAAAATTAATCAAATTAATTTTATCATTTCGATAAATACAGTTTTTTGAATATAAAGTTTATTTTTTATAAAAAAACAAAAACCTTTTTAAAATGCTTAATCTTGTAAAAATCATATCTCCTTCGTTATTTATCGGTTTCGAGAGTTCTTTACATATTTTGAAACCTCATAATATGTACTAATACAAAAAATTATCAAATTAATTTTATCTGTTTCGAGTAAATACAGTTTTTATAAAGTTTATTTTATAAAAACACCTTTTTAATGCTTAATCTTGTAAAATCATATCTCCTTCTTATTTTATCCGTTTACGCGAGTTCGTATATGAATTTTGGAAAGCCTACAATATGTACTAGTTTATAAAAATTCAAACCAAACAGTTTGTGGTCGAATTAAAATAGTTTGTTTTAATGTTTTATATAAATAATTATATAACGTTGATATTTAAGAGTTATTTTAACTCAAATAAATTTCTACACTTCCCTAATTTTATTAAACAATTATATAACTATCTGTGTATATAATTTAAGCCCTCTAAATATTGGTTCCATCATATTATGTCCATAATGTCTAAGAAAGAGTGTCCCAACAATATATTAACTATGTAAACTTTGATAAGTTAAAAATAAATAAATACCATAACTAACAAATAATTATAATATTATTCCTTTGATTGTAAATCCGTGTTTTAAAACATATTTTAATAATATTTTTAACATCCATAACTTCATAAGAAAAATATTGTTCAAAACCATATTGGGTTCATTTTTATATTACAAACTTATGAATTTATCCTATGTGGTGATTTAAACAATATAACAATTATAATAACATGAAAATTTATAGAAATGAAAGTATGAGTTTTATGATAACCTTGAGTGAGTTAAAATGGTGATGAACACAATCTTTAACCTAAATAAAACCCTTTTTGTTTGATAACTATTCCAACCTTTAAAACTTCCTTGATTATACTTGAAAAAAAATTAAAACTAACTAGAACCCGTTTGCTGTCTTTTTCTTGTGTTTGCTACGATCTTTGACTTACTTAACTAACTCTACTCTTTGCCGTGGAAACCACTATGAAGGAAAAAGAGAAGTGAAAATTTTGCTATGAGTTTTATGAGATGCAATACTAGTGCTTAAATTAAATACAAACATAATGGTATGACCTTAACAGAAAGCGCTCTTTAGTGCACGAATAAAAAGATATCACCTCCTCAATTCCTAAGTTTTTCTTGCATGTTTATAGTTATGGGCCGTCCATAAGGGCCTTGCGCCATCGGATTGTGGTAGGTATGGTCAAAAGGGTGTAACTTGTGCACATGTGAGAGCTTAGTGGAAGACTTTGCCATTTTGAGGTTTTGTTAAGTTTCCAGTTGTCTAAACATCCTCTTTGGGACACATATATGAGCGGTAAAATAAAAGAAAAAAAAACAAAATGTTTGAATTTTTATAATTTGCATAGTTATGTATGTCTAGGTATTTATTAATAAGGTGATGGTGATTTATAATGCATGCATGCATGCATTTTAACGTATACGTAAATGTTTTACGTAAAATATGAAAATAAGATACGACAACTTATAAATTATCTTTGTAAAAATTTTATACCACGTATTTGACGTAAATTTTTATTTGATTGATGCCCGTTTATTTTAAATGTCAATTTTTGGTTTACGCAATTTACTAACGATTGAAATAAAAAGTTAACGCGTAAAAGCCTAAAAATAAATACTTAAATGATTGAAGTCGTAAAATGGCCTGAAAATACGGATTGTTATATAGAGGAACTAGTCACTTAAGATTATGGTATCCGAAAGGAACCAGAATAGAAACTGTATTTTATGCCGACTCCGACCACGCGGGTAATTACGTTGATCGCAAAAGCACTAGTGGCGTTTGTACGTTCATAGGATGTTGTTTAACATCTTGGTTCGTGGTATGTGATTAAATACACATACCTTTTACCTAATAAAACGAGCTAAAAAGTCCAATAATGACCAATAATACATTAAAAATACATTGTATACGTTTTTATAGTAAATTGTGTCTTGCAGGTGTGGATATTAAATAAAGGGCAGAAAACAAGGCCAAAATAGAAGAAATCGAGCACGAGATTGGAAAGAGCGCGGAAAACCAAAGCCGAAGGTGTATTTATCTTTAATGGGCCAACCCGTACCCATTTAATGTGTCGGGTCAGCCCAGTAAGATTGAAGACTATATAAACCTTAAGCCTTTATTAAATAACAAGCCCAATCCATTTATCCATGATCCATTAATTCATATCCAAGCCCAACCTCCCAACCCGGTCAAAGTAAGATACATAAAACATGGTCAAAAATTACTATTTATCCTCTTCATCCCCTTTTCCCTCCATTCTTACTTTTTACCCCAAACGAAATCACACGCAGGGTAAATCCCTTTCACTCCACATACACATACGCTTCTAGAAGGACTTAACCTGACACGTCTGACACTCATAAAGCCACGTTGGCGATCCTAAGCTCCCATATTGGTGGATCTAACGTGGCAGCAAATCAAGGGCACAGTATTGGATAGATTGGAATTTGTTGAAAACAATGGGACTAGATTGATGGATAAGGGAGTCATCGCTCAAGTCCCTAATAAGGTTTCTGCTCAAGGCTATAAAAAAAAGAGGCCAATCAACACAGTAATAGGAAGCTATCTAGATTATTGTAAATTTAGTAGCTAGTAGTATAGCTTATATTAAGCTTATTATCTTTCATTTTACTTAATTAACTTTTTCAAAAGTTTGTAATCCAACCTTCATGTAAAAAAATTTCAAATTCATTTACATTGTGCCTTAATTCTGTCCTTTACTTTTATGCAAATTGGTTTAAAAATGTTGTTTTACATAATAAGATCAAATAAACGAATTACCTTTTTCTCAGCTATTCCTTATTAAGCTAAGTTGTTTTAAGCTTATCTAAAAAGCTCATTACTCAAGTTTTCTAAAAAGTGTCTTAGATAAGCAAATTATGGATGTAAGACAAAAAGGATGAGCTTATTGTCTTTCTTACCCACATATCTCTGATAAGCTGGAGCTAGTTGATAAGCTCTTTTGAGCATTTATGTCCTTGTTTAAGCAGAGGACTAAGGTACACTTTCTATTTCATTTTATTTAGCTTATTATCTGTCCAACTTATTTTATGCTTAATTAAATGCTTATTTACATGTCATTAGTGCTATTGTCTAGTGCTTATTCCTGTCTTATTACAGAGTTTTTAAGATCTAATCATTTTAGTTATGTACTGGTTGTAGTTAAATCTAGATATGAGTATTATCCAATGTTTATTTTAGTAAATTGTGCCATTTCAGTTTCAGCTTATTTCTAAAGCTCATTTTTGGATTAGGTTGTGCTCTTCAGTCTTATTTTGCTTATTTGATAATCTATCTTCATAATTTGAGTGCTAATTAAGTCTGTTTAAATTTGACAATTATTTTTAAATCTTAAGGGGGTGTTTGGCACAAGCAGTTTTAACATAGTTAAAACTGCTTGTGTTATTTTGGGTCATTAAGTTGGTTTGCATTAGCTTTAGATTAGACTTTAAGATAGTTTTAAATAAGCATCTTTACAAAGGGCTGAATTTGTTTAAGTATTTATAAATCTGTTGTTAATGATTGTTCAAGTAGCATAATTTTTACATAAGTTTTCTCAAAAAGCTCAATTGTCAATTTTCTTAAAAGCTTATTTTAGTTGTAGTTTTTATGTCCAATTAAGAGTCTAATGCACCTGTTTTTAGTTTTTGAAATTTAGAAAAACCTTTTGTACAATTGAGATGAAACAGTAATTTAGAATAGTTTATTTACATGTTCTTAGGGGCTGTTTATCCAGCTTATTTTAGAAAGACTCATAGCTTAATTTAGATTTAATTTGGTTGGATTTAGTTTAGTGCATAATAAGCTCCGTCTGTTTGTAGGTTTTAGCTTTTCCTTGGAGCTTATTTGTTCAAGTTCTTGGCTTAAAAAGTAGTGAAAAGTCTTTTTCAAGAAGATATTAAGGTCTGCTGTCTATTTTGCATTATGTGTTTTTTAGCTTGGTTTGTTAGCTTATTTTCAGCCTTAAATGCTTATTGAGTCTAGTTCTAGGTATGTTATATGCTTATTTGTTTTCTAAGTGCTAAATGAATCAAATAGTCTTAGCTTAATTTGTGATCTAAGAAGTCCAATTAGGTAGGAGACCTTTTTCCTAGTCAAATTGTCTTTAATCAGCTTTCTAGTGCTTATTCCAGTTTATTTTTTGTCTGATCTTTTTCCTTATCATATAGCTTATATGTCTAAAGGAATGTTGTCTTATTTTAGCTTATTTACTTTTCTTTTGATTTTTTAGTCTAAAAATCCCACACAATTTTGCTTAAAAGTCTTATAATAGAATTTAGCTAATCTGACATTTCATTTAAGCTTTTTCTCAGCTTATTTTTAAGTTTCAATAAAAAGTCTCTTAAGTAAACTTACTTATTTTAACTTGTTCTTTAAGCTTTTTCAAAAAGAAATAAAATAAAAAAAGATGTTGTCAAAAAGAAAGGCCACTGATTTCGAAACCTGTAACTCAACCTTAACAGTTCAACAATTTAACACTACACTCACAAACCAACTGCCCTTGGTCTTTATGTAACCATTTGCAACATTTGATTTATTTAAAGAGGCATTGGCTTGTTTAGCTTATAAGCTGTTTGGGCTTATTTAACTGCTTATCTGAAATGCTTTTTGCCAGATCTTATTTTTCCTAGATTAGTTATAGTTTTTTTTATACTTTCTAAAATTTTTCCAAAATTTTATAAATTAGTTTAGTATTTTTAGATTAAAAGTATTTTTAATTCATAATAAATAAAATAAAAGTCAAAAAATATATAATTTTTTTTCTAAAATTATTTTTAGTCATTTAGGATTTATAAAAAAATAAAAAAACATTTTTAGGGTTAAATTTTGATTTATTTGCTTAAATGTCGCGTTTTTAAATTCCCGTTAACGTTTTTGTGCTTTAATTTTAATTGCTTTCGTTTTTAGTTTGCCTTTATTTGTTTTTGCATGTTAGTTCTAGAGATAGAATCCAAAATCAAAAACTTTGAAACTATTCAAATCACGCCATCACGAACTTAACCTCAATTTTCAATTCACACCTCGTCGGGATACGTCTCGGGAAGGTTTTGAATTTTACTTTGGATAAAAGTAATCTTCTATAATCCTCTTGGAATACTTATTACTAAACATATTGAGAATGGTATTTTAGTATATATATTAAATATATATATATATATATATATATCTATATAAATATATCGAATATATTATATATATATATTTAAGAATCAATTTTTGCGCCGCTGGCCCGGTGGAGGTGTGTGCGAATATCAGAGTTTCGTTCGAATATTAGTGTTTGAAGAGACCCCTTCCCTTGTAAGTTATCTCTTTCCATTGTGAATTTTTTTCTTATAATAAAAATACAAAATATTTTACATTTTCATTTCTATTTTCATTTAATAGTAAAAAAAACGTTTGTTAATTGTCGTTTCTGTCTCATCTTTAGGTTTACAAACTAAAAGAGAAGGTGTAAAGGAGGGTTGGATCCTACTATTTATCAACCGAAAGGTGAGAAGGTTTTAAATACGCTTCAGTATGCCTGTTCGCGCTGACCAGCTCCTCACCTTCTTTGTGCGTTTTCTAGAGAGCTACCAGTGCACTTTGATTTATCTGCCCCAAAAATTATTTTCTCTTTGTTTAAGAATACCTAAAAATTCCAAACAAAAATACTTCTTAAAACCCCATTTTGTTTTAATTCGTTCTCTTATCCCATCTTAATTCTATCATCAAGTAGAGGGTTTATAAGTGAAGTTCGTCTTGTGGATCTTTGTATGATAAATAGAAGAACGTTGTTGTTCAAAATGAAAGTTTTTCGGTAGAACAATTTGTTCGTAGATCCTAATCCAATCTCTTATGATGAAACCTCCGACTCATCTCAACAACCACCCACGAAAGTGTCCACGTGTTTAAGAGTCGTGACCGATTTGGTGGTCTATATTTGTCGGCAATGTACTTGAGAGCTGGTGTAGAAAGGAAAGATATACGGATGCAAGTTTGTGCTTTATGCTGTTATGAAGTTGTAAACATGCTTAATGAAATTCAAGATTACCAAATCTTTTCAATTGATGTCCTAAATAATTTCAAAACCACCTCCGACAACCCGAGACTTATTCTTGAGTTATGCTTGGAATACGATGCCCATTTTGTCTACGGAGTTGTCCAACACAAGTTCCGTTTACTTCTAGATCCGGAGATCCGTGTTACAGTCAAAAATTTTGATAATAATTTTCTCCACAAACTTTACCAATCCTTCTACAAATCTTGTTGTAACCCTATGTTGGGTCCCCACATGAGAACTATCAATGAATCTCAATTGAACTTCGATGAGCCATATTTGTGAAAACTGCGGGGGTCCTCATGAGACTTTTCAGTGTCAACCGTTGAACCAAAATTTCTATGAACCTAATCTTTGCTATAATTCTAATTCTTCCGGTTTTGACCAATATCAACCCCCGCAGTATACCGTCATTCATCAACCTCCTCAAGAAACGAGTATGAAATTTTGCAAGCATAAACCTAATGATATCTATACAAACCTTTTTTAAATGAAGTGTAATCATATATCTTTAGAGAAACGCCAACGGTTTTAGTCACTAGCCATTTGGAGAAATTTTTTAAAATTTAAGCATGCTTTTAGAAGAATAAGCAACATCAACTAGAGGAAAGACAAGAATTGCTTCATAAAACTTCTAAAAAGAAAAAAAATTTGCAAATTATAATGAGGAGATATATGGCAGAATATATAATTCTCCGAGTTGGAAATTGCCTGTTTTCTACGACCGATTGATGATGAGTACATATTCAATATAGGGAATATTAGAGAATTCGTCTAAATGCAATTACAACCCGATTGTCCCCACCGATGAGACCTGATAACTCTCTAAGTAAGGGTGACGAGCATCCTAAGCAACTATCTTCTTGAAACTGGAAATAAGACGCAGTAAGATAAATTCTAGTGATGAGACCTTGTCCTAATCCAATGAGTCAGACGGTATTTCCACGTAAACGTATTGGAAAAGCCTTTTTTGTGATTGATTCTCCTCCACTTGATGTATTAACGATCACTTTGAGAATTATCTCTTGATATTAACGATGATTGTAACATCGTTGAATACGTATCTTAATATGTAGAACATTGAATTACGTTGAGCTTCACCCTCCCGAGTTCTAGAGCTTCGTCCGCTTAAATGAGTGAAGGGACTGAAATACTTCGTGGTGAAGATTATTGATTATAATCAATCTTCTTATTGCTAAGATTGAATCTTTGAATGACAATCCCACTCCTGATTGTGTGCTCAAATCTCCTTCCCTATTTCCTATCCCTGTTGAGGATAGTGACTCTTTCTTTAAGAAGTCCGATACTTCTCTCTCTTATTCGGATAATTCTTTACTCGAATTCGAGACTTTTCTAGCGATCATACGGAAGAAGACGAGTATTGGCTACCACGACTCATTCTGATAACGTCTCTTGCCCGAGTAATAATTCGTTCTCATTGAGATATGAGCGCCGATCAAGGGAGAGTTGACTAACGTCATTATGGAAGATATTTTGGGAGAACCTCGTGTTCATGTGCTTAATGTGTTACCACGCGGGCAGACCATCCCACCCTTAATGCTTTATATCGGACTTCAATCTTTTATATTCCCGACATATCTCGACCTTGAAGTTTTTTTCCTTCATACTGGGTGGGGACCTAGACACCAAGATTTTTGATCCGGGGATATTCTTTGAAATCCAATCCAAGAGATTTCTATCTCGAGATACATTTTCTATCTCATTTATCCGTAATCCTCTTTGTCCAGTGATTGAGACTTTACTTCCATTTTCATCCAAAAATGAAGACAAAGTTTTCAATCCTGGTATTCTTTCTTCTAATCTCTTATCTCATCGGGGCAAAATCACTTCTGATTTTTCTGAGAGCCCGATGATGATTTTTGGAGGGGACATTCCTTTCTTGAATGTCCTGTTTCTCCATTTCTATCCCCCTTGACCAGCTCAAGTATGGGGGATCGAGTCAGGCTCAAGACTCGGTTAACAAAAATAAGCGCTTCATGGGTGGCAACCCATGCTTATCCTTAGTAGTAGTATATTAGTATAATATTTATGAATAAGTGTGATGTGAGGAGGCTCGCCTCTTCCTTTCTCGTGTTTCGTGTTTTATGGTTTTGTGTCTAGGATTGCCCGGATTATGAAGACTCTCGTGCTCGTGGTTTTGGCCATCGTCCACTCGATCTTCAATCCTTCGCATGCTTATATATGGGAATCCGATATCCTAGATCTTATTGATTTAACGTTATCTATTAGCATAATTAATAAACGGCTTTAGATTTGCGTAGAGACCCCTTAATATTTGGATTAATGCTTAAAATAGTATGGAGGTGACGGTCCTCCATCACATTGAGGACAATGTTTAGTTCTAGTATGGGAGGGGGGATCTTTCGATTCGATCTTACTTGCATTTTCCTTGTCTTCAGTAACCCGTATTATCCACAAAAATAGCAAAAATATAAATTTTTTCAAAAATAGAATAAGTGTTTTGACACAATGTTTTGTCTTTTTAAGGAATAAATTTTGACTTGATCGAGCATGTTGCGCTCTAGCTTGCCCCTTAACTTATATAAATTTAAGCTTTTGCTAGTCTTTTAAACACGAAAGCTTTAAAAACAGCGAAATGACAATCTTTAAAGAGCCCATAGAGTTTGCAAGATTTCCATGAGACTTTAAATATGCAAAGTTTGTTTTATTAGACAAAGCATTCGCGGATCTTTTTATTAAAGATTTTAAATTTGCGAAGAATGTAAAATGATAGAGTTAAGTATAAGTTTAGATGCTAAACATAGAGTAGTTGGAACTCTTTAAGGCTCATAGAGGTTAATTGTGACTTTTTGCTCCTACTAGCTTAATAAACGTTATATAATTGTTGAATAAATAAAGTTACTTTAGGTTTTTGCGATTCTTAGTTTAGATCACTTCGTAGAGATTCCTTCTGATGAAAGTAAGGTACACATCGATGTTTTGTCAATGTTGTGGGAAATAGGCTATCGATTCTTGACGGCTCACTACCGTTGTCTACGTAGTTAAAAGACCACAGGACTTAAAATTTGGCTAATAATAATAAGTTATGTAATAAACGTAAGCCGAAATAAGACCACTACCTCTTGCCGGCTCACAACCGATGTGGTAGTCGTTTAAAGGGTGGATGTAATAATAATAAAAACTGTGGGCTGATAAAAGTTTACTGCATCTTGCCGGCTCACAACCGATGTTGCAGTCTTCTAAATAAGGCACATAGTAATAATCTGAGACTGATAAAAGTTTGCTGCATCTTGCCGGCTCACAACCGATGTTGCAGCCTTCTAAAAGGTCAAGGATCACCGAGGTCGAAATAAGACTCCTAGACCATGGTCGGCTCGCATACCGATGTGGCAGTTGTTTAAAGGACCGAGGTTTAATAATGTTGCAATAATAATAATAATAAAGCCAAATTTCGACTCCGGGGTTATCTAAAAAGGATAACCCCTAAATCGTACGAAATTAGAACCTTAATGTGGACCTTATTCTCACCATATCGTCTCTTTAGGAAAGGATTTCAAACTAATTGTGGTCTAAACCGGGTTTACTTTATATGAATAAGTCATTAATTTATTTGTCACAAATAACAATAATAAAATCTTTAGAGGATTTAGGAATAAGGGAGCAGAAAGTAGCTATGCATTCACAATTAGCATTTATGAGTAGTGTTAGCATCTTAACTTGTATTTAACAATGATTTCGTTTTTAAGCTTAGTTTGGGGCAGGTGAAAAATCAAGGACGATGAATTTATCCTTATATTGCTTCTTTTTCCGTAAAGTTATGATATGTGTGAATAATAATAATAAATGCAAAAAAATGGTAAAACGGGGCGTTTCAAAACTAGTGATTTCTTAATCCCCTTAGATAAGCACTTAGCTACTTTTCGAGGTGATTAATTTAGGGGATTGGAATTTTTGGTTTTAAGCGTATTTATATCATTGCGTGAGGACATGACAATAGCTTAGTATGGGGGATTTCGGTATGTGCTTCCTACCAAGAGCTTGTTTGATGTTTGATCTCAAGCATGGATTTCCATCTTTTTGTGAATACTTATAGTATACACGGATGTTCTGAGCAAATATCACAATGATATTGCGTAGGACTCTTGATAACAGCTTGTGAATCATGATGATGTTCAACAAGTGTTTGAAATGGAATGTGTCCTAACGAGATTTTGATTAATCTCTTGGCTCTAGACTCGATTAGTGCTTTTTGTTTTAGTACACGGACGGATGGAAGAGTTTGCCAATATTCAATATCAAACGATCTCGGAATGTGATGTCAATAGATAACGTGTGTATCTCCGTGACAAATGGAAGTTTTTGGTAAGAGAAACCGAATGGTGGGAAGGGGTTGTGCAATGCATCACTGTGGTCCATGATGTCGTTTTTCAATATCAGCAATCAACATGGTTTCTGACGCATATGTATTGACTCGGTTTCTGCCTAAGTTATGTGGAGGGCTTCTTTCTTTAGACCCTTTATCCATAAATTTCTTTTTCATTCTTCAACGCCTTCAATGCTTACCAAGACGTCAGTACCAACACTTGTGGTGACTTGTCTCCCAGTGTGTCGCTCAATCTTAGTCGGCATTATTCCCATATACATTCATCTCCAATCATACCTAAGGACTGCTATTTCTAACTTTAGATTATCCTTGGGTAGATCCTTCGGTTCTGGTTGGATCATAGGATTGATTCCTAACCTAACCACCTTATGACTTCAGATTCATCATGAAATTAAGATGTTGTTGGGTATAAGATGATGATCCATAAACCTTTTCTTCAGCACATTGAGTCGAATAGGATAATATTTTAATTAACATTTTCTCCCTTATTTTAAAAATATAACACTTAGTTTTTGATATCTTTGTGATTAAAATATGTCTTGAAAATTCTGAGGGAGAAAATATTATCTGCATGAATGTTTTGGAACATTTTGATAATGTTTTGAATTCATAATATTGTCGTTGTTGATGTATCCAAGTACATTAACTTTGGTTTTTGAAATAACTCCCCCTAAAAAATAGGACCAATTGAGGAAATTGTTGTCTTTTGAAAACACTGGATGGAGTGTTGAACACACAATTTTGAAAGATTATGAATTGTCATCGAGAAATTCTTGAAAAATTGTGTTCAACTTTTTGAAAAACCAGATGTTAGAGGACTTCTCTTCTAACGGTAAGGGTAAGCGCACTGAAACGTACACTATCCTTTTTCTTGAGCTAAAGATATTGAATGTCTTGTAAGAACAGCTCAAGACCGAGAAACGTTAATTTTCTCGTTGTTAGGATAAGTTATCTTTATAGATAAGCTTTCCTTTATTTGAAGTCCGGGTTACGTACTGATATTTGCACATAAGCCATTTAGAAAATTAGAAATGACATGTTTTGAAACTATTTGCAACTCTCGCTCGAACTTCATTTACACACCCGTGTCAATGTTAATCGACATTTCTAAGCACGTAAATGTTATCGATTCCAAGAGACATGTCGAGAAGAATCTTTTTGGAAATTTTCTGATTTTCTGATTTTGTATTTATTTACCTGTTGTCCTCAGCATTGCTATATGATGGTGGAATAGTAATTCCAACTCTTGTCGTGATGTAGCTGTCTTGACTGCTAGAGGAACAACTTTTGGAACCAGCTTTGAACTTGACGGTTCATTGCTGTGGTCTTGAATTCCGAGTTCTGAACGGTTATGATCAGAAGTCATTTGATGAAGAACGAGGCCTGAACTGATGTGAACAGACGTCATTGCCATGAAGACCGAGGCTTGATCTGCTGCGATCAAACGTCTTTTGAACATTGAGGAACGGGGCCTGAAGTGTTATTTTCAGCAGACGCCATTTATCGTTGACGACCGAGGCTTGAACTGTTGTGTTCAAACGTCATTGCTTTGTGCATCCAGAGTCAACAATGAATAGGATGAGTTGTACAATCTGCAAGAGACATCTGACTTTTAGGTTTCAATTCTTTGTTTGCTTTTGACCATTGATATGATATAACTACACTTATAACCCAGATTTTGTTTACTTGCATGAATATAAGGGCTATCTACTATTGAATCATGCGAGGGTTCACTGTAACTTGTCCATGCAGAGTTGAATAACTGTTTCCTGTAGGAATCCACCATAAGACGAACATGACTTAAAGATTCTACACGTTGGTTTCCAACTAGGACACAGTTCTAGGATTCATTGTTTTTCTCAAGGATAGTGGAAGTCTTTTTGTTTGAAAACCTATGTCGTTGGGATCTGTCTTTCTGGTTTCTTAGATGCACTTGACTTTTCTACGGGCATATATCTCTTTGTTGTCTTATGGGATTTTGCATCCTTATTCTGGCAGAGGCACGAGGGTTTTACCTTAAGAGGTATTCTAAGACGCATTCATCATGATTTGCACTGTAAAGGCACTTTTTGCATGTAGGACATTGCAAGTCATTGAACTTCAAGAAAGGCTTTTGTTTCCTATGTTCTCCTAAGTGAACATCTTTGTTTGAAACCTGACTACTCATTGATGCTTGCCAATTCCTAGGTTTTGGTTTGCAACCATTAGCAGTGTTGGGTAATCTAGCAGGATCAATCATACTAGGTTTTCCATTCACATCTTTACTTCATGAGTTGTGCACTTTTCTTAGCTTTCTCTAGGTAGTAGTTATGAACCATGTCATTTGAGCCTACTTTTTCCCTTGGTGACTGATGTGACACATGCTTTGGGCAATTCCTAGAGGGGCCAGGTGCAATCAAATTGGTGTTTCGAACTGCTTGTTTTCTAATCTGAGGCAAATTCTGTTGAGTGACTTGTTTAAACAAACCATCCGACACATTAGTTTTATTAACCGACTGTTTCGTTTGAAAACTTCTCATTTCAGGAGAATTTGAAAAAGGAGTCGGTTTTCCTAAAACTGATGGTTTTGTAATCCGTTGAGCATTTGGTTGTCTAACAACAGATGGTTTATCAAACTGAGTTTCCACAGACTTTCCTTTGCATTTCTCAATGAGTTTCTTTAACTTACTTATTGCTATGTTCTTGTCTTGCATTTGAGCTTTCAAATCCTGTATTTCATGATATTGTTCACGTTCTTTTCGAAATACATTAGATCCGTTTTCTTTGCAAACTGAGTTGTTTTTCATCTGTTCTTTACAATGTTGTAAAGAAAGTTCAAGAGAAATTGAGTGTTTTTCTAGTTTAGCAAAACTCTTTAAAAGCTTATTATGAACTTCGTTATTAACAGATTCAGTTTGTTTTGACAGCTTTAGTGCAAGACATTCACATTCTTTGACTTTATGAAGATACAAGCATTGTAATTCAGTATTAGCATTTAAATCAGACAGAGAATGCAAATACGAACATGTAAATCTTTAGAACAACACTCTTCGAGAAGTAGATCATCCATATGTTTGAAAAATAGCCTTTTCTAATTCAAGTTCGTCAATCCTCCTTTCAAGGATTTATGTACTCATATCGACATACATTTCTATTTTTAGTTCATGAACAAAACAATGACTGTCCAGTATAGTTTTGTTTGAAAGAGGCATTAATAAGGTTTTGATTCAAAACTTCCATTACTCTTAGCGTTGGGTTAGGAAATCGCACTATTCGTATGATTAGACAAGTTTGTTCAAAATTGTTCTAAAATGATTGAGTTGTTTGTAATTTCGTTATTTAAACTTGTTACTTTTACTATTGGATTTAGAACGGGTAGAAAGGACAGTTTTTTAGCAAGTGTGGTTTTGTTCTTTTACGTTTTTCTCCACAATTGTCTTCCTAACCTCTTAGCGCGTTCCAACTGATCAAGATAGGTTTTGGATGGTGGTTTGAAAGTTTCATAAAGACTGTTTTGATATGTGTAATCATATGGTTTCACTTTGTCTTTATCCAATTTTGATCTACTCTCCTGTTCAGAGGTCACTGTTCTTTCCCCATTGGGCAAATCTGTTTGCATGATCAGAAGTATCATATGGGATCTCATACAAACATGGTTTTTTAGATTGAGCTATCTTGAGGTACTTAGGATTAGCAAAGGTTGATCTACCATTATATGTTGCGCATTTGGGTGCTAACATATGAATGGTCTGAATTGATTGATTGCGTTTATAAAGAATTTCATTCAAAAACTTAATTTGTTTGTCCATTTCAATCATTTGTCACTATCTCTTCCTTCACTTATCCTTTAATCTCCAAAATGTCTTATTCTTCTTTGAGTTGACTTCAAATTGTGACTTGGTTAAAAGACTCTTTTTGACTAACTCATCGTGTTTCTGATTGACAACTAAAATTTCATAGGCTTTAGTTTTTAAACCTTCTTTAATTTCAATGTCTTTTAAAGTTAATAGTCCTAGAGTTTCATTTAACTTTGTTTGAAGAATCTCATAATCAATCGTCTGGTCATTAAAGGCTTTGTACTTCTCAAACTCATTATGTTTGTTCTGAAGTGCAATCAGACAACTATCCCGACAACTAATAGCTCTCCCCAGAGCTACTATTGGTTTTCATCAAGGTTAGTTTTGCACTTTTTCAATTCTTGAGTCAATGATACGTTTACTTTCTTTTAATTGCTTTAAAATCGTTTTGTTTTCCTCAGTATCAAGAGTTAAATTTGCAATTAAATTAGCAAGCGCACGCTCATCAGCACATTCTGTAGCATGTTACTCAGAATGTTGTCTTTCATTGGAAAACACATTCTTTTCATCATTGTTTTGTACCTGTTCCAATGGCGTATCAGTAGAACTTGGATTTTGATAGTAAGACCTTCCTGAATCTTTGCATGAAACATAAATGTGCTTCCAATCCTTCTTTTCAATCTCTTCTTCTGATACAATCCCACTGCTTGTTTCTTCTCCTGAACTTGTAACGATGATTGAACCTCTTGACCTTGCATGTGAATCTGCAAATGTTTTCACTCAATATTTTTCAACGTATCTTAGCTCTTGCTCATGAACTTGCTCTTTCTATTATACATTGCTCAATGGAGTTCATGTTCTGGATGATTGTTTCCTTGAATGTTTGAGCTGTCATTTTAGTATAATCTCTGAAGTTTTCTTTTACTTCTCGATCTGATGAAAAAGATCTTGAATAAATGTTGAGAGGCTTTAACAAATCAGAGTTAATGGAACTCCTTTCAAATGGACTTTGATCCACTTAATGCGATTTTGCATCCATCTCGTGAAGTGTTTCTACTGTAAGAAGTGTTCTTAGTTCTTCATGTGTTGAGATAACTGAACTGGAAGGTTCTGACACTATCACCAAAGGTTTGTGCAGAATGCTGTTGAACAATATACCACCAGCAGAAAGTCTGTCTTTCGAGGAGAAGTTGAGTGGTTGATTTAAGTGCATTAATTTGTACAAGGGTGTTTCTTTGAAAAATCTTTGTTGATCTGCAGTTTTTGTATCTCTGGTTCCTTTAAAACTGAACCCGAAGATGAAGTAACCTTTGTTCCCATTTTATCGTGAATTATGAAGTGTGAAAATTTTGTTGGATCTTAAGTGGATATGATGTTGGATTGATGTTGTGTTTGATTACAATTGCATTCACGGGATTTCTACAAGGTTATGATTAGACCGAATAAAATTTAACGGGATTTTACAAAATCAATAGAAAACCGTGAATGATTTGATTCGGAATCAGCGGCCAATGATTTAATTGTCTAAACACAGATAATTTTCTGGCTAGGGTTATAGCTGTTTGTTTAAATAGGCTCACCAAACTGAAACGGGCCTAAAAATATAAGCTAGAACAAAAACAAGTCTAACACAAATTCCAAAAAATGAAAAATGTCAATAACTCATAGTAAACGAGGGTTTTGGGCTTCGAAAAATCTATAACCAACTAAAGGGTGCATACAACGTAATCCGTCTCGTTTTTCTCTTCGATTTGAGAGGTCACGGGCCTGAAACGGACTTACGGATCAAAAGTTATGGCTGTTTTACTGAAACCCTTTTCTTCACACAAGATTTCTAGACAAAACGCAGTGCAATCTTTAACCAAAACGCAGTGACTTTTGAATCAAAAGGTGCATATGACCATTTAATCAAAACGCGCTTGAGATTTGGTTCAAAACGCAGTCTAGCTTGAGATTTGGGTTTAAGTGTCTTTTTGGAGTCCATGTAATGTCAAAATGATTTCTCAAAATTTTGGGCAGATATCGTTTTAGATTCAGTATCATAAAGTCTTCCAATGTACCTAAAAGTGTTAAGTAGCAAACGCTAAATAATACAGAACCAAAAACTCAAAACGCAAAAAAAATCAAAACGCAAAGAAAAAATCAAAACGCAAGGAAAAAAAATCAAAACGCAACAAAAAATAAAAAATCAAAACGCAACAAAAAATCAAAACGCAACTAAAAAAATCAAAACGCAACTAAAAAAATAAATCAAAACGCAACAAAACAAAAAAAATCAAAACACAACTAAAAAAAATCAAAACGCAACAAGAAAAAATTCAAACGCTAAGAAAAGATAAGAAAATAAAAGCAACAAGAACTTTGCAGAGAGTCAAAATCGCAACGACGAAAATTTATGACATTTTTCACCCAAAAATCGCCTACATAAAAAAATCACCCTTTTTGACTTTTAACTGAGTTCTCCTTTGCACAATAAAGTAGTTACTTATGCCTAGATCTTGCTTAGATAACATAAACATTCAACATCTAAGCACAAAATCCGGGTGAGTTGGATTTTTTTTTTTTTTGACTTCTTTTTTGACCCACGAATTTGAATCTTGTTTAACCACACGAGATCAACACGAATCCCTTCACGTAGCTCGGTACCAATGGTAGGACCGTTAACAATTCACTTCATACAATTCGATCTCGAAATTAGAATAGAAAGGAGGAAAAGCAAGAAAGATGTGAGTTGTTTTTTAGAGAGAGAAACTAGAGAGAGGTTATGAGAGAAAAAGAGATAAAAGTATTTCTTTGATATTTTTGGACAACTAAACTTTTCCAAGTTTGGAAAAAGTTTTTATATAGCCCGACACTTATAAAAGTGACGGCGCGGGATATTGAATCTAGACCCAGGCTCGAGTTTTGCTTGGATTTAAACCCAAAACATATACAATTTTAGATCATCTATCGAGCCCGATTTTATATATCCTATTACAAACATTAACTAATTTAAGACCGATAGGTTCCATGTTTATAGAGTGACCCGAACTTCCTTGTATCGACTCAATAATTGAGGCTAACATTGGGTTTTAGAGAATAGCCTAGGGATAGAAGGACTGGTCCAAATGACTGTTTGATATGATTCTCTAACCAATCTATGAACTATTATACAGTTATTGCAGGTACAGTTCTAATGACTCTGCATGTACTCATATGGAAAACAGTCAAGATTGCATTGTGATGCCAATTTGGAAAGATACTTCATACTTTGATTCACCTACAAAGGATGTTGATAATGGTGAACCAAAAACTGCTGATGATGCTCAAAAGCAGGTTGAAGATGCTCTAAATAATGAGAATACTAAACAAGAAAGGTTTGCAGATGATAGCAGTACTAAAGATGTTAATGCTGTTGAGCAACAAGTTAATACTGCCAGTCCTGATGTTAATACTGGTAGTCTTAAACTTAATGTTGTTGGTCCATCAGTTAGTACTGCTAGTCCAAATGAAGAAGACAGCACTGAAGAAGAACCAGAAGTTGATTTGGGGAACATTAAAAATTCCTATATTGTTCCAACCACTCCTAATACAAGAATTCATAAAGATCACCCAATTGACAATGTGATTGGTGAAGTGCAGTCAACTGTTCAGACAAGAAGAATGTCAAAACCTACTTCTGAACAAGGGTTTCTCAGTGATGTGTATGAGCAGAAAACACATGATACCCTAAATACTTGTTTATATGCTTGTTTCCTATCACAGATTGAACCAACAAGCATTGCTAAAGCTCTATCTGATTCATCCTAGGTGGAAGCAATGCAGGAAGAACTTTTGCAATTCAAACTTCAACAAGTTTGGATACCGGTGGATCTCCTTAATGGAAAGAAGGCCATTGGAACAAAATAGGTCTTTAGAAACAAGAAAGATGAAAGGGGAATTGTAATTAGGAACAAAGCAAGGTTAGTTGCATAGGGTCATAGACAAGAAGAAGGTATTGATTATGAAGAAGTGTTTGCTCCTGTGGCAAGAATTGAGGCAAAAAGATTGTTTTTGGCCTATGCTTCTTTTATAGGTTTTCTGGTATATCAAATGGATGTAAAGAGTGCTTTCTTATATGGAACCATTAAGGAAGAAGTCTATGTTACTCAACCACCAGGATTTAAAGATCCTGACCATCCAGACAAAGTTTACAAGGTGGTCAAGGCACTTTATGGTTTGCATCAAGCACCAAGAGCATGGTATGAAACTTTGGCTAACTATCTTTTGAGCAATAGGTTTAAAAGGGGAAAGATAGATCAGACATTATTTATCAAGAAGCAAAAAGAAGATATTTTGCTTATACAGGTCTATGTAGATGTCATTATCTTTGGCTCAATAAACAAGGAGTTATGTACTAGTTTTGAGAAGCTAATGAAAGATAAGTTTCAGATGAGTTCTATGGGAGAAAAACTACTTTCTTTCAGGCATTACAAGTCAAAACAGGAGGATAGACGGAATATTTATCAGTCAGGACAAATATGTAGCTGAAATTTTGAAGAAATTCAACTACTCTGATGTGAAGTCTGCTTCAACTCCTGTTGATTTGGAAAAACCTTTGGTCAAGGATGGAGATGCTGATGATGTTGATGTACATCTCTATAGATCTATGATTGGGTCTTTGATGTTTCTCACTACATCTAGGACAGATATCATGTTTGCAGTATGTGCATGTGTTAGATTTCAAGTTACTCCAAAGACATCACATCTCTTAGCAGTCAAGAGAATTTTTAGATATTTGAAAGGCAAACCAACTTTAGGCCTTTGGTATTCTAGGGATTCTCCATTTGAACTGGTTGCTTATACTGATAGTGACTATGCTGGATAGGAAGTCTACAACTGGAGGTTGTTAGTTTTTAGGAAACAAGTTGATATCTTGGCAGTGTAAGAAGCAAACTGTGGTTGCCACTTCTATAACTGAAGCTGAATATGTGGCTGCTGCTAGTTGCTGTGGACAAGTACTATGGATTCAAAACCAATTGCTGGTTTATGGGTACAATTTTATGAATACTGCCATTAATATTGACAACAACAGTACTATCTGCATTATTGAAAATCCTGTTCAACATTCTAAAACAAAACATATAGAGATTAGGCATCATTTTATAAGAGATTGCAATACTAAAAAGTTAATACAAATGGTTAAAATTCATACTGATTATAATGTTGCAGATCTTCTTAGAAAAGGTTTTGATGCAGGCAGATTTCAGTACTTGGTCTCAAGTATTGAAATGCTGAATCATTAAATGTCTATATCTCTTTATGTTTTTGTAAAAGTTTTGTAAAGGATTAATACTGTTAGTTTTCTCAATTAATACTGCTAAGTATAATTAAAACTCTTAGTTATACTTAAGACTGTTTGTTAAAACTGTCAGTCATAGTTAATGCTGTCAAGAAGAAAATGGTTTGGATTTTATATATTTGGCTATGAACTAACATCTGCAGGTAAAGCATATTGAATACCTGATGCTGAATGTTTCACCTTTGAAGTAATGTTTGAGAAGAAAGTTAATGATCTTGGTTCACAGTGTTTAACTTTTATTCATGGGTTATGCATAAATATGGATCCTCATGAATTCCCACATGCCTATCTAGTCTTTTCTAGTGTGCTTGTGATGAATAGAGGCATGTTGTTGTATAATTATTAAAGACGGAGTTAATTGCTGTTCGAATTTCAGTTATTACTAGCTATGCAGAAAATTACAACTTGCCATGGACAAATGTTAATGCTGTTGAGATGACCTGGACATCAAAGTTGCAACTGTTTGACCAAATTCTTATCTCTTGAAGCATTCTTTGAGGGGAGGCTACTTATTAATACAACCAAAAGCATGGATGAAAGGATGTGTTATATCATAAGTATGTTCAAAAGAATCAAACACATCTAGGCATATCAAAAGAGGTCGGGACACCAAGATACCTCAGTCTAGTAGTCCTCCTGATAAAGGTTGGTGATGAGGCTGTACATAAGGAGTTGGGTGACAGAATGGAAAGGGCTGCCCCTACTGCTTCTAGCTAAGAAGAAGAGCATGACAGTGGTAACATCAAATAAGACCTAATCCATGGCAACACTTAATGCATCAACTACTTAGGGAATTGGTTCAGGTAGTGGTCCCAGGTGCCAAGATACCATATTGGGGGATGTGGATGCTCAAACTAGGTTTGAGATTATATCTAAACAGTCCAATGATCCACCTCTCTTAAGAGGTTACACACTTGGAAGTGGGGAGGACAGTATGAAATTATTAGAATTGATGAAATTTTGTACACAACTGTCATATAAAAACAAAAAGAGTGTCTTGGTAAGCCAAAAGAAATGAGAGATTTTGTGAGCTTAAAAATAGAAAGGGAGATGTGTGCATAAAAACATAAATGAGTGATTATGTGAGCAAAAAGAATTGAGAGATAATGTGAGCATAAAAACAGAAAGTTAGTTTGTGTGAATCAAATTTGATGATGAAAGTTGCTTATTGGAATGAAAATTGAATGATTACTGGTGTATTCTTCTTAATGTTGCTCAGTTTCAACTTAATGCTGCTAAGCTTAAGTTAATACTGTTAGGCTTAAAGTGTTGCTCGTATTCGTTTATGCTCTTAAGCATATGTTGATGCTGCCAGGTCAAGTTTCTGCTGCAGAGGGTGATTTTATTAATACTTCGATTAAGGGTTTCACTTACTTCTTTATTCGATTTCATTCATTCAAATCCTCTCTAAACATAAACCCTAACTCAATTTTCATCTTTGATCATCAAAATCATCATTATGCCAAGCCCTAAGTTTGCTGAAACGCACAATGTGGTCGCATTCTTGGAAAAACCCGAAGAAAGTGATGGGTTTACAGAGATAATCGATTTCCTAAAAGCAAGTTCTGTTCATTATGCTTTAACAGTTAATCCAATCATCTACACATCTTGTATTGAACAATTTTAGGCAACTTCCAAGGTTCAGACAGTTAATGGAGTACGCCAGTTACAAGCCCTACTTGATAAGAAGAGGGTTATTGTTACAGAGTCAAGCATTAGGAAAGATCTTCACTTGGATGATGCAAAAGGTACTGATTGTCTTCCAACTGCTACTATTTTTGAAGAACTGGCACGTATGGGGTATGAAAAGCCTTCTCAAAAGCTTACTTTTTATAAAGCATTTTTCTCTCCACAGTGGAATTATTTCATTCACACTATTACACAATGCTTAAGTGCTAAATCTACTACATGGAATGAATTCAGTAGTTCTATGGATTCTTTGATCATATGCTTGGCAACAAATCAGAAGTTTAATCTGTCTAAGTACATCTTTGATGCAATGGTGAAACACTTGGATGGAGGAGTTAAATTTTTGATGTATCTACGTTTTCTACAAGTTTTTGTTAATCAACAACTTGGTAATATGTCAACTCACAAGAAGATTTTTGTTAATCCCTTTCACACAAAGAAAAATTTTGCCAATATGAAGAGAGCTGGAAAGGATTTTTCTAGGAGAATAACACCTTTATTTGATACTATGATGGTTCAAGTTTCTAAAGAATGGTGATGATTCAATCAATCCCAAAAAAAACTTTGAAAAAAAAATTTCCACTCAAATACCCATTTATTGATCAACCTTAAAACAAAAAATCTCATCTTCTAACCCAAGAAGAAACAACCATCTAAGAAGGCTCAGAGACAGGAGGCAGAGGTTCCTCAAGATGAGACAAAGCATGAGGAAAGTGTACCCACACCTTCTAATAATCCACAACCTAGTGGTGAGGATAACATGCAACTAACTGATTTGATGGTTTTATGTGTCAAATTGTAAACACGGGTTCTTGATTTAGAAAAAGTAAAGGATGCTCAAGCAAAGGAGATTGCTACTTTGAAGAAGAGGATCCAGAGGTTGGAAAGGAAGAAAATGTCAAGACCTACAGGTTTGAAGAGACTCAAGAAAGTTGGCATGTCTAGAAGAGTTGAGTCCTCTGAAGATCAGGAGAGTTTGGTTGCTCCTGAAGATGCATCCAAACAAGGGAGGCGTATTGCAGATATTGATGATGATGTTGAGGTAACTTTAGTTGATGAAACTCAAGAAAGACAGGATGATGAATTGATGTTTGATACTGGAGTTTTGGATGCAGATGAGATGCTTGTGGAAGCTAAAGTTGAGGAAAAAGATGAACAAAGTACTAAGCCTGATGATAGTACTGCTGGTGAAGCAGTTACTACTGCTAGTGTTGAAGATAGTGCTGCTCCTACAACTATTGAGGAAATCACTTTGGCTCAGACACTTATACAAATTAAAGCAGCTAAGCCTAAAGTTGTTACTACTGCTGCTACAACAACAACAACTACAAGACCCAAGGCTAGAAGGGTAGTAGTACAGGAGCCAAGTGAGTTTAGAGTTCCACAAGAGATACAACCTTCAAGTTCTAAAGATAAAGGAAAAGGTATTATGATTGAGCCAGAAGTTCCTTTAAAGAGACAAGATCAAATTGCTCTTGATGAACAAATTGCAAGAGATATTCAAGCTAAGTTAGATGCTGAATTAATAGAAGAGCAAAAGCTAGCAAGGAAACAAGAAGAAGAAGCCAACATAGCATTGGTTAAGTCATGGAAAATACATAAGATATGATGGAGGCTGATAGATTGCTGGCTGAGAGACTCTAATCAAGAGAAAGAGAGGAGTTGATAGATGAGGAAAAAGGAAAACTATTTATGGAACTAATGGAGAAAAGAAGAAAACATTTTGTTGCACTCAGAGTACAAAGTAAAAGAGAAACAAACCACCTACCCCAAGGCACAAAAGTAGAAATCAAATGTCTACTTATCTTAAGCACATTGGGTAGATACACATACAAAAAAAACAGCCTTAAAAAAATGGGGAAAGAGTATGATGAAATTCAAAATTTGTTTGATATAAAATGAAGAGGATAAATACCTTTGTGGCTATGGGTTATGAGGTATAGGAAAGCAAAGAAAAGAAGGTAGAAGGTAGTAAGGAGACAGCTAAAAGCAGCAGAAAGAAGATGCTTGAAAGGAAAAGGGTAGGGAAAGAACAACAGCAAGAATCCTCAAAGAAACATAAAAAAAAAAAAAAAAAAAAAGAAAGTGGAAAAAGAAAAAGAGTCAGATAAAGTTGAGGAAGTTGATGAAGCTAAGCTAAAGAAGCTTTTGGGTGAATACAAAGATAAGATATAGCCAATTGATGATATACCACAGCTACAAATTACCAGTGATTATTGATTTCAAGCTTCTTAAAGAAGGTATGATGATACATTATCAGTTGATAAGAGCAGATGGAAGTTCCAAGAGATACTCTTCAATGATAAGGATGCTACAAGGAATAGACAAAGAAGACTTGGAAGCTCTTTGGAGGATAGTGAAGGCAAAGTATGGTGATACAAGGCCTGAAAATGAATTTGAAAGAGTGTTGTGGGGAGATTTGAAAGTTATGTTTGAACCAGACAAAAGGAGTGATGTATGGAGAATTTTACAAGGATACAGGGTGACCATTTGGAAGTTGATTGATTCATCTGGAGTCCACTTTGTAAGGTTTGACAATCTTCACATTTTTATGTTGGTTGAAAAGAGATATCCCCTCACACCAATAACCATCACCAATATGCTAAACAAGAAACTTCAAACTGATCATCAAAATGAGATGTGCTATCAACTGCTAAAGCTTATGGTAAAACAACAAAAAGGTATATGAAAGGTTTGAATGTATCTTCCTGAGTATGATGAAGACTTTTAAAGAAGAAACTTGAAGATTCAAAAGTTGAACATCAAGTTTAGGGGAGGATTGTTGGGACTTAAAAGACTTCATGGATTCTTAAAAGTTACTACTGCTCAGGTACATAATGGAAATTATGCTAAGTAGTTAGTACTGGTAGTATAATGTTACCACTGCTAGTTACTACTGTTAGTATAATTTAGTACTGATAGCATAAAGTTACTGTTGTTAGTTGAAGTTAAGACTGCTCAGTGTTGAAGTCTAAAATATAAACTAAGTAGTTAGTGCTGCTAGTAGTAAATGTTAAGACTGCTAGTACAAGTTACTACTGTTAGTATATATTAGTTACTTCTGTACTAATGTTAACAAGTGCTTTATGTTTATTAGTGCTCTGTGTGAAAAGTGATACAACTGTTTGAAGACTTTCTACTGTCAAGAGGATAAAGGCGAATTAAAGAGATAAAGATTGTTTGGAGAACAAGAATACTTGTGAAGATAAGTATTGAGATATTTATGTAGAAGATATACATAATGTATTTATTTAGAAGATTACGTTTATGTTTAAGAAAGATTAAGATATCTTAGGAATGTATCGTAAGCCGACTAGGACTCCTTAGTCTATAAAAGGAGGCTCTAGGGCATTAGTTGAGATATCTCATTATCACATTATCACATTATCACATTATCATCAGTTTTGCATATAAGTTTTTATAGTTGTCAAAGTCGATTAAGAGAAAAGCTTCAAGGTTGTAAACCCTAGTACTAACTTAAGAGTACTCGTATTATTGATCTAATAATATTGGAGCATTTGGTTATATCTTTGTTTGTTCAAGATTACTGTTTTATTCATAATACTTCTAGGTATTAAGGTGTAGATTCCGCATACACTTTGATATACATATAAAGTTTCTACAACAAGTTATTTTGGATTTATCCAAGGTAATTTAACCTTAGATAACCTAAGGAATTGATCTGAGGTTAGGATCAACATGAAGCCTATAAGTCAAAGTACTCTGTACACCCAGGAGCTGATAAGATGTATTATGATTTGAGAGATAGGTATTGGTGGCTTGGAATGAAAAAAGGACGTAGCTGAGTATGTTAGTAAGTGTTTGACTTGTCTGAAGGTTAAGGCTGAGCATCAAAGGTCATTTGGCTTACTCCAGCAACATGAGCTTCCGTATGGAAATGGGAAGAATAACTATGGATTTTATGACTAAGTTACCTAGGACTAGTAGTGGGCATGACACAATCTGGGTCATTGTGGACCGATTAACTAAGTCTGCTCATTTTTTGCCTTTGCGTGAGGATTATTAGATGGAAAGGTTGGATAGATTGTATTTGAATGAGATAGTTGCTAGACATGGTGTGCCGATCTAGATTATATCGGATCGTGATAGTCGTTTCACATCAAGGTTTTGGCAGTCAATGCAAGATGCATTAGGGACTCGTTTAGATATAAGTACAGCTTATCACCCTCAAACCGATGGTCAGAGTGAGCGTACTATTCAGACTTTGAAAGACATGCTTAGAGCGTGCGTCCTGGATTTTAGAGGAAGTTGGGATGTTCATCTCTCGTTGGTTGATTTTTCGTATAACAATAGTTATCATTCTAGTATGAGATGTGCCCCGTTTAAGGCAATGTATGGTAGAAAGTGTCGTTCGCCAATTATGTGGGCTGAGGTTGGAGAAGGTCAGTTGATAAGAGCTGAGTTAGTGCAAGAAACTACTGAGAAGATCTCACAGATTAAGGATAGACTTAAGGCTGCGCGTGATCACCAAAAAAGTTATGCTGATAAGAGGAGGAAGCCTCTAGAGTTTAGTGTAGGTGACTATGTCTTGCTCAAAGTGTCGCCTTGGAAAGGTGTAGTACGCTTTAGGAAGAAAAGGAAGTTAGCACCTAGATTTGTTGGACCTTTTAAGATTATTGAAAAGGTAGGCCCTGTGGCCTATCGGTTAGATTTGCCTGAAGAATTGAATGGTGTTCATGACACGTTCCATGTGTCAAACCTTAAGAAGTGTTTGGCTGATCCAACACTGCAAATGCCTTTGGATGAGATTCGAGTCAATGCTAAGTTGAATTTTATGGAAGAGCGTGTGGAAATTTTGGAAAGAGAGTTTAAGAAGTTCAAGCGTAGTAGGATTGCCATCGTCAAGGTTTGGTGGAATTCGAAATGTGGCCTTGAATTCACGTGGGAACGTGAAGATCAGATAAAATTAAAGTACCCGCATTTGTTTAGTGATGTTAGTAGTTGAATTTAGGGGAAGAAATTCTTTTAAGGGGGTAGAATGTAACCTTTTCCCTTTTTGTGTTCTGAATATTTCATTTATAATCCTTTGACTATTTGACTTTTGTCAGTTTATTCACATTTTGTACCGTGTTGACAGTGATTATTTTTATGAGAATTGTGATGATTTGTGGTTTATTGTGATTAATAATCCCTTTTAGAAGGTATTATTGTGTTATTTGTATTCCGGGTGGTTTGCCCCGTGAATTTTGAAAAATGCCAAAAAACAAGTTTGACACGTGTGTTAATGTCCAAATGAGTTTTGAAGGGTGTAAAGTGTAAATATGTCATGTAAATACTCTAGGTTAATGGAATAGTATTTTTAAGGTAAATAAAAATGCTAATTAACTTTGGGGTAAATTTTACGGTTGAGTTTTACGAGTATCTAAGTGATCTCGACACGAAAAGAAAGGCCCGACACCACATAGGATCCATGGCCGGCTACAAGAAAGAGAGGGGAGACATGGTGGCTTAATTTTAGCTAACCTTTTCTAAGGTTGTACATAAGATGCTTTCATTTCCCATAATCCTTATCATTTCAAAATAAATAAAAAACACACATAAGTGTGTGTGTGTGTTATTCGGCCGCCACCTACACCACCACAATCCACCATAAATTTTCTAACTTTAATCGAGAACGTGATATTTCGGGTTGATACGAGTGTTTGGGTGTTCATTTAAACAACGTTTGGGTTGTCCTATTCGTGTTGAAATATACATTTTTGAAGATTTTCTTGTAAGTTTTCAAATTTAAATTTCGTTTGTCCTCTTGGGTTTATTTTGATGAAATGAACTTTAAGTTTATGATGAAAACAAGAGTTTTTAGTGTCCTAGTCATAGATGCAAAAGTTGGAATCTATTATGGAATCATGCATCGTCAAGTCTGGCCATGCTGCGAATACTGATAGGTCTCCATGAGTTAGCGAGGTTTAGTACCTCACTAGCAACTCCTAAGACTATGATGATAAAAAGGTATGTGTATGCCGTTGCTCAACAAATCCATATGATTGTGGTAGCAACGGAGCCAAAGACTATGCATAAGGCAGTGCAGATTTCTGGTGCACTGACCGATGAGGCTGTGAGAAATGGATCAATTAAGAAAGTTGAGAAAAGAGGAAATACGGGGGAAACTAGCAAGTATAAGAATGGTAGGGATGATAATAAGAGGACTAGGACTGTGAATGCTTTTTCTACTACTATAAACCCTGTAGGAAGAGAGAATATGGGTACTTGGTCCAAGTGTACCACCTGCAACTCCTACCATGCACCCGGAGGGCCTTGTCGCACATGCTTCAACAGTAACCACGCGGCTTATTTGGCAAAGGATTGTAGAGGTGTGGCGAGGAATATGAATCCTGTCAATGCTAGAAACCCAACTGTTAGAGCATGTTATGAGTGTGGTAGTACCAGACAAAAAAAGAACCATGTCAGGTCAGACTTGCACTTAGATTGAATAGAGCATAAGAACCGGAAGGAAATCGTCCAAATCAAGTTGATGCTAATAACGGGGGTCAGGGTCATGGAAACCAAGGGAACCAGGCTAGGGGTAAGGCATTCATGTTGGGAGCAGAGGAAGCTCGTTAGGATCCGAACATTGTGACGGGTACGTTTACTTTGAATGATCATTTTGCCACTACCTTATTTGACTCTGGTGCCGACTATAGTTTTGTTTCTACTACTTTTATACCTCTGTTAGGCTTAGAGCCCAGCGACTTAGGTTTCAGATA
Organism: Tanacetum coccineum; assembly: GCA_026074375.1. Taxonomy (NCBI): domain Eukaryota; kingdom Viridiplantae; phylum Streptophyta; class Magnoliopsida; order Asterales; family Asteraceae; genus Tanacetum; species Tanacetum coccineum. The sequence goes on along the minus strand of BQNB010029507.1, from coordinate 18,915 downwards.
TGAGATTGAGATAGCTAGCGGGCAACTAGTAGAGATTGATAAGGTTATTAAGGGTTGTAAACTAGAAATCGAGGGTCATGTCTTTGACATCATTTTGATACCTTTTGGGCATGGAAGTTTTGATATGATTATAGGTATGGACTGGTTATCTAATTATAAGGCTGAAATAATTTTGCCATGAGAAGGTAGTAGTGATACCCAACTACCGAATGGTCAAGGTGTTAAGAGTAGTAGGAAAGAGACTAGAAGAGAAAGCGATATTGTTGAGGAGTTCTAAGGCTAGTGATAAGAAACAAGAAGAGATTGCTATGGTTAGAGATTTTCCTGAGGTATTCCCGGATGAACTATATGGATTACCGCCTATTGGGAAATGATTTTTCAAGATTGATTAATCCCTAGAGCAACGCCGAGAGCAAAGTCTCCCTATCGTTTGGCACCTTCTGAAATGGAGGAGTTGTCTGGACAACTCAAGGAACTCCAAGACAAAGGTTTCATTCGACCAAGTTCGTCGCCTTGGGGAGCGATGGTATTGTTTGTTAAGAAAAAAGATGGTTCTTTTAGGATGTACATTGATTATAGAGAATTGAACAAGTTGACTGTTAAGAATCGTTATCCACTTCCTAGAATTGGTGATCTATTTGATCAACTGCAAGGGTCGCAGTTTTTCTCGAAGATAGATCTTAGGTCTGGATACCATCATCTGAGAGTACATGAGGATGACATACAAAAGACTGCGTTTAGAACTCCTTGTGGACATTTTGAGTTTACTATAATGCCCTTTGGTCTGACTAATGCACCAAAAATATTTATGGATTTGATGATTAGAGTTTGTAGGCCGTATCTTGATAAGTTTGTGATAGTGTTTATAGACGATATCTTAATCTACTCTAAGACTCAAGAGGAGCATGTAGAACATTTTAGGTTAGTCTTGGAACTGCTCAAAAAGGAGAAACTGTATGCTAAGTTTTCTAAGTGTGAATTCTGGCTAAGAGAAGTGCAGTTTCTTAGGCATGTGATAAATGGTAATGGAATTCATATGGACCATAGTAAGATTGAAGCTGTTATGAATTGGAAAGCCCCTAGAACTCCGACTGAGGTTCGTTCGTTCTTATGATTGGTTGGGTATTACCGTAGGTTCATTGAGAACTTCTCTAAGATAACCAAGTCTCTTACTATCTTGACTCAGAAGAGTAAGACTTTCGATTGGGGTGAGGAATAGGAATTGGTATTTCAGACCTTGAGGGATAAGTTGTGTAATGCGCCTGTTCTAGCTCTCCCCGATGGATCGGAAGACTTTGTGGTATATTGTGATGCGTCCGGGATAGGACTAGGCTGTGTGTTAATGCAAAGAGATAAAGTGATACCTATGCGTCTAGGCAGTTGAAAATTCATGAGAAGAATTATACTACCCATGATTTAGAGTTGGGTGTGGTTGTGTTTGCACTTAAGATCTGGAGATATTATCTGTTTGGGACAAAGAGTGTCATCTATACAGACCATAAGTGTCTTCGGCATATCTTTAGTCAGAAAGAGTTAAATATGCGACAACGTCGCTGGATAGAGTTGTTTAGTGATTATGACTGTGAAATTCGCTACTATCTTGGTAAGGCGAATGTGGTGGCTGATGCCCTAAGTAGGAAGGAAAGAGTGAAGCCTAAGAGAGTTAGAGCTATGAATATGATCCTTCAGTCGACTATCAAAGATAGGATACTGGCGGCTCAGAAGGAGGCTGTGGATAAGTTTGTAGTATTGCAGAAAGGTTTAGATGAGATGATAGAACAGAGAAGTGATGGAACTTTGTACTAATTGGATCAAATATGGATACCTTTAAAGGGTGAGGTGAGAACCCTGATAATAGATGAAGCCCATAAGTCAAAGTACTTTGTACACCCAGGAGCTGATAAGATGTATTATGATTTGAGAGATAGGTATTGGTGGCCTGGAATGAAAAATGATATAGCTGAATATGTTAGTAAGTGTTTGACTTGTCTGAAGGTTAAGGCTAAGCATCAAAGGCCATCTGGCCTGCTCCAGCAACTTGAGATTCCTGTATGGAAATAGGAAGGGATAGCTATGGATTTTGTGACTAAGTTGCCTAGGACTAGTAGTGCGCATGATACAATCTGGGTCATTGTGGACCGATTGACTAAGTCTGCTCATTTTTTACCTATTCGTGAGTATTATAAGATAGAAAGGTTGGCTAGATTGTATTTAAATGAGATAGTTGCTAGACATGCGTGATAGTCGTTTCACATCGAGGTTTTGGTAGTCAATGCAAGAGGCATTAAGGACTCGTTTAGATATCAGTACGGCTTATCACCCTCAGACCGATGGTCAGAGTAAGCGTATTATTCAGACTTTGGAATACATGCTTAGAGCGTGCGTCCTGGACTTCGGAGGAAGTTGGGATGTTCATCTTTCGTTGGTTGAGTTTTCGTATAATAATAGTTATCATTCTAGTGTGAGATGTGCTCCGTTTGAGGCATTGTATGGTAGAAAGTGTCGTTCGCCAATTATGTGGGCTGGGGTTGGAAAAGGTCAGTTGATAGGACCTGAGTTAGTGTAAGAGACTACTGAGAAGATCTCGCAGATTAAGGATAGACTTAAGGCTGCGCGTGATCGTCAGAAAAGTTATGATGATAAGAGGAGGAAGCCTCTAGAGTTTAGTGTAGGTGACTATGTCTTGCTCAAAGTGTCGCCTTGGAAAGGTGTGGTACGCTTTGGGAAGAAGGGAAAGTTAGCACCTAGGTTTGTTGGACTGTTTGAGATTATTAAGAAAGTAGGCCATTTGGCCTATCGATTAGAATTGCGTGAGGAATTGAATGGTGTTCATGACATGTTTCACGTGTCGAACATTAAGAAATGTTTGGCTGATCTAACACTACAAGTGCCTTTGGATGAGATTCGAGTTGATGCTAAGTTGAATTTGTGGAAGAGCCTGTGGAAATTTTGGAAAGAGAGTTTAAGAAGTTGAAGCATAGTAGGATTGCCATCGTCAAGGTTCGGTGGAATTCGAAACGTGGCCCTGAATTCACGTGGGAACATGAAGATCAGATGAAGTTGAAGTACCCGCATTTGTTTAGTGATGTTAGTAGTTGAATTTTGGGGACGAAATTCTTTTAAGGGGGTAGAATGTAACCTTTGCCCTTTTTGTGTTCTGAATATTTCATTTATAGTCCTTTGACTATTTGACTTTTGTCAGTTTATTCAGATTTTTGTACCGTGTTGACGATAGTGATTTTATGAGATATGTGATGAATTGTGGTTTATTGTGATTAATAATCACTTTTGGAAGGTGTTATTGTGTTATGTGTATTCCGGGTGGTTTGGCCCGTGAATTTTGAGAAATGCCGAAAAATGAGCCTGACACGTCCGTAAATGTCCAAATGAGTTTTGAAGGGTGTAAAGTGAAAATATGTCGTGTAAATACTCTAGGTTAATGGAAAAGTATTTTTAAAGTGAATAAAAATGCTAATTAACTTTGGGTAAATTTTACGGTTGAGTTTTACGAGTATTTAAGTGATCCCGACACGAAAAGAAAGGCCCGAGACCCCATGGGATACCATGGCCGGTCAAAAGAAGACTAGGGAGACAAGGTGGCTTAATTTTAGCTAACCTTGTCCAAATTGTACATAGGATGCTTTCTTTGTCCTCATTTTTACACATAGTTCATTTTCAAAATCAAAAAAAAATCCTCTCCCTTCTCTCTTGTGTTCGTCCGCACCTACAACACACACACTCTTATAATTTTTGCAGTTTGATCAAGAAAACATGAAGACATAAATATTTGGAGTTGATTCTAGTGTTTGGTTATTCATTTAAACAACGTTTAGGTTGTCCGGTTCGTGTCGAAATCTACAAATTTAAAAATTTTCTTGTGAGTTTTTAAATTTAAATTTTGTTTGTCCTTTTGGGTTTATTTTGATGCATAGATGTTGTTGTACAAGTTGATCGTTGTGAAAATCGATTTTTCAAAGCGAAATAAATAAAAAAGGTTGGTGTTTGGTTCGTGAATAGTAAAAAAGGAAAAAGATGGTTTTTGTAGTTTTGATGTTGTGGTTGTGATGGTTTAATAATATATGATGCTAGAATGCTTATTTTTGATAGTATCTTATATGGCTTATTCGGGCTTATTTTTAAGCTATTTCTTGGCTTAGTTAGGCTTATATGCCACGTGTAGATTCCTAAAATCACTAGGAAAGTGATTTTGATTATTTTTGTGTTATGGCGTATGTTGTGGACTATTTTTGAGGCTTATGGTAGTAACCAAAAGCGATACGTAGCTTAATAGCTTATTTTAAAGCTTAATATACGTATTTTGGAGTTTATGGACTCACAACCCAATAAGTCTATTAGAGCCGCGCTTAATGGGAGGGCTTATTGTGGTCTGGATTATTTCTACATATAAGTATATACTTATATATGTAAATGGACCTTGGTTGTAGACTTAAATAGTATTTTGGTGGCTGATGCCCCTAATGGACCCTTGTTGGGCCTTAAGGCCCAATAAGCTATATGTAGTAGTTATGAGAATTTTGATAGACTTTTGAAAGTGGAAATGTATTTACGAAGTGATATTGAACGATATTTTAGGAAAAACGTGTTGGTAAGCGTTAACGATTGAGATTTTGGAATTTTATCGAAAAGTGTCGAATTTGTGAAAAATGTTGAAAATAAGGTTTGAAACCTTGGAAAACGTTGTATAAACGTACGAGTCATGTCGAAATTTCGTAAAAAGTTTATACTTAGAAAATTTCTTAAAAACATGATTTTTGATTTTAAATAATAAAATATATTGTATTCAGTTTTATTTTTATTTATTAATAAATTCACTAAAGACAAAAAAAAATATATTTTTTCTCGAAACTTCTCTAAAGTGTTTATTATGAGTAAACGTTTCATTTTCAACCGTATAATAATTATTTTGAAGTGACTAAGGTTGTACGAATAGATTGTCGAAGATTTAATTATAATTAATAAATATAAATATTTATTATAGTACTTATCTATTTACGCTAAATAGTATAAGTATGTATTATCGAGGAATTAGATTGATATAGTCGTCAACCATCACACCACTAAATTGTTTTGGGTAATTGTACAACGCGTCTAAACTCTATGCATCAAACGTGAAGATTGTTTTGGAATTGGATGATTAAATTGGGACATTAACTGGACTAGGTCGTGTGCGGGCGTCGTTGCATTTGCTTGTGTGATTGAGATTTGGTTGCTAAAGACTTGCTTGAGGTGAGTTCTCGTAGCCCCACTTTTTACTGTTTTTCCGTTGGGGGAAAATGATACTCAAATGTGTTTTGAAATGTTTTGAATTGATCTGTGCGAAATGTGGTTTTGTTTTTGGGACAAGATATGTGCTTATGACTGCTATGTGAATATTATGTGATGCATGATTGTTTGGATCGGATGGGTACGCCTACCCAGTGTTTGTGAGATTATTGGATCGGATGGGTACGCCTACCCAGTATTTGTGTGATTATTGGAGCGGATGGGTACGCCTACCCAGGTTTGTGTGTGGTCCTGTCCTAATTTTAGTGCTCCAGCTGGTAGGCCCTTTAGGTGCGTAAGTGACATATGGTTATTGATTAGCTATGATGCTAAGGTTGTTTGCATATATTCACTGTCATATAGCACTATTGTCCACTGTTGAAATATTGGCATAGCTTTTGGGTTTAAGGACAAACCTACGAGCTCACCAACATTATTGTTGACGTTTTCGAGTATCATTTTCAGGTGAAGTAAAAGAAGAGTAGTTTGGTGATTGATAGCAGACTTAGAAGTATCCCGTGTGGAATTTCGTTTGAAGTCTTGCTTGCTTGTTGTTTGATTTTAGTTTCGGATGTTTTGGAATAAGTTTGGATTATGGTCCTTTGTGTGGGCATTTGAATAATTGTAAGAGTTTGTGGATTTTAGTTGCGAGTTGGGACATCACTTGAGTTTGTTCAAGGTTGATGGTCTTCATAGCACTTTGAGTTTATGCAATGTAATTTTCTCTATTTTGTATCTTGTGTTATGATTGATCATTATGTTGCATTCTCGAGTTTCGGCCATTGTCGGGGTGTAACACTTCAACTTCATCATTTAACATCGCTTCATCCTCCTCGTCATTAGCTTGTTCTTTACCTTGTAAGAGCTCATCATCAGTTTCTTCATCATCCGTCGTTTCAAGATCTATACTTTTATCATCATCAATATCATCTTTCTTCTCGACATCTTCCTCAGAATTAATCCAATCGATGTCTTCTTCCTCATTTAGGTCTTCTTTCGAGTATTCACTCTCTTGTTCGGATCGCCATTCAAGAATAACCTTTTCTTCTATTGAAACCTTTTCCTCATCGGGAACTCCTGGTTTAGTACATGTTCCTTCACTTGAGGTAGCATAGATGACTGTGGACTCATCGGAAACCCTTGGTATCTTACGAGTTCCTTCACTTGAACCTCTAGTACCTGGCCGTCTACTGCTGGTTTTCTTACTTTCTTTAAGAGCTTGCATAACTCTGCAGTTTCTTGTTCTTCAGGGGTTAAAGATTGAACACCTTTGAGCTTAGGCTTTGAAATGGATGGTTTTGACTTTGGAGCACTTGGAGTGTCTTGAATGACTACACTTCTAGAACTTCCGCTAACAGAATTTTTCTTGGCAGATTCAGTCACAATCCTTGCATGAGTAGCATGGACTTGCTTTGCTACTTCTTCTTCTTCTTCAGCTTCAGCTAAGCTAATAGATTTACCTAACTCCAAAGCAACATCTAGATCAGGAATAATGTTGTCATCAGAAGAAATTATGACTTTCTTCTTGATCACTCTTCTACTAGCAGTCTTTTTCTTAACAGGTTCTGGTTCAGACTCTTTAGATACATCAACAGTTTCATGTGAGTCATCAACAATCTTCTTTCCTTGTGAACCTTTACCTCTGTTCTTCTTGGGGGGAATCTGACTAGTGGAATACTTGATAATCATATGGTAAGACTCTGACTGCTTGATTGCATCATTCAACATCACATCAGGAATAGCAAGTCTATATTCCTGATAGTCTTCTCCTATTCTGACAAACTTGAGTCTGCTTATAATACCATCAGCCTTGATTGTATGATAGTGTTGATATTTAAGGTTGGAGAGAGACTCGTGTTGTTTGAGGAAGTGATTGATGAAAACTTTGGTGAATCAGGGGTATGGCATATTTTCACGTCTTGATTTTCTCTCCCTCATGTGATCAATCTGGTAAGCAAAGTCTTTCCAAATCAACTCAGGATAGTCGACATTCTCTCTGTAGAACATGCCCCACATCATGTCAATCTTGGATCCATATACATGTTGTTGTACTTGTGAAGTAGACCTTTGTGGCCAAGGTCAATGAGGAAGGTGAGGGTATCATCATTATTTTGTAGCTCAATGAATTCTTCACCTTCAACTCTTGGATAGATATCCAGAATCTTTCTAAAGACTTCAGCATCGACTCTGCACTTCTTGTTGGCCAAAAGGAATTCATAAGAATCTGTGCCTTGGACCTTCTTGATTGTGTACCAGAACTGCTGCATAAAGATTTCAGGGACATTTGCAGAGATAGTGAAAACCTTGAAGCATGTGAAATTCTTGATTACATCAATGACAACTTGAAATGTCTCTTCCTTCTGTGGCACAGTGGTTTCCAGTCTCAGATTGGTAGAGCTTATCTTGACTCTTTCTGTAGATGGAACCCATTTTTCATCACAAGCAATGACTTGTTGAGTTTCTTGTTGATTCATGATTCTACTTAAAAATTAACTAATATAGTTTATATACACAACATATATGTTTTACTGATTAATTTTGGTTATCCTTGATGATATGATTGAATTACAGCTAGGCTATGATTAGGTTTCATGCAAACATGACTGAATTACTACACTCTATGAATAAGTCAACTAAGGTCAATAGTCAAAGTCAACAAGACAAGTCTAAGAGAACTTAGGACACATATTCAATTGGAGGATGAAAACAAACACATACAGTTGAAACACAGATGAAATATGACATAAAGAACACGTATTACACAACTTTTAAAAAATTTGGGCAGAGTTTCCTCTTATCTTTTGTCATATTTCACTTGGAATGTGACCCTGTACATGTTTTGCTTCATACATGTTTCGCTCAGACAAAGTCAAACATGTTTCGCTTAGACAAAGTCAAACATGTTTCGCTTGGAATAAGTGAAACATGTTTCGCTCAGAATAAGTGAAACATGTTTCGCTAGAAAACATGTTTCGCTTTATTCAAGCCAAACATGTTTCGCTTCCTTCAAACGCAACATGTTTCGCTTGACTATTCTCAACCCAATATCATTTTATCACCCATACACAGTCAAGAAACACTTCCTAACTACACAATACATGTAATATCATCACAGAAGCAATAATCACAAGATTTAACCAACATTTTAGGTGAAAATCCTACATACACAAGAATTTTAAGGGAGAAACACTTTAGTCATGCATTAAAAAGCATCTAGGAGACTTAAAGAAACCATATAGGGACATGAACCAGTTAACTAACACCTTTTAGCACTACACGAGCAAGCTTATACACACTTTTAGTTTTAACGAGCCTAGAATTTAACTTTCCCAAATAAAAGGTTTCTAAGGAGGCCAAAACATGTGACAAGGGAATAAGAAGGCATCATATGTACTAATTAACGCAAACCCACAAGTATTAAACCATAAACATATGTTTAGCTTTATTTAACTTACAAAAATTTGTCCTATATTATGAACCCTAATTCATTTTTAACCGATTATGAGTGCAAAAAGGAGATATAACCTAATTTGTTTTGACAACATAAGGTTAAAGGGATAACTTACAAGTAGGAGTGAGCCTTGGATCTTGAAAAATGATTTTGATTTTAAAGTTTGAATCGAGCAAAATGTGTTAGAGAGTATTTGGGGGTGTTTGGTTTTTGTGAATATGACAAGTGTGAGTGAAATGTGTTACTAAGGAGATTATAATCGGCCATCTTTTACTAGTTTGCACAAATGGTCCTTGTACTTTGCTACTTCTTCTATCTTATTTTAAAATGTATGCCTAAGTCTAAACAAGATATAGAAATGACAAAAAGAGTCCCTAAACATGCAACCTTAGAATCTATGTCCTTTATTTTGCCATTGAGTCCCTGATGGTTAAAATCAATAACATCTTAAGCCCAATTGAGTTAAAATTGATATTAACTCCCCTTTAATTGATGATCCATTATAGTTAGAAACCTTTTTTCTTTTATTCCAAAATGATTGTTTGAAAGATCATTATAGAAAGAATTAGACTCATTTCTTCTCCTCTCAAATAATCTCCTATATTTCAATCTAAAGAGTTGTAGACATTGCTAAGTAGCAGATAGAAATATTCTTTGAAAATCTTTGGGTTGATAAAATATATGCCAGAAAAAACGTTAAAAAATTTTTTTCTCACATCTTTGCCACGTTTTGATAATCACAAAATATAAAAAACGTTTCAAACGTAAAAAAAACTAAACAAGTATTTAGTATAAATTCTCATTTCAACAATTACAATCACTTTTTTTTTTTTTGTTAAACAAAAAAAAAAAAATTTTTTTTTTTTTTTTTTTTAAAAAAAATTTTTTTTTTTTTTTTTTTTTTTTTTTTTTTTTTTTTTTTTTTTTTAAACTTTTGTTTTTTTTTTTTTTTTTTTGTTAAAAAAAAAGTTTTTTTTTTTTTTTTTTTTTTTTTTTTTATTTTTTTTTTTTTTTTTTTTTTAAAAAATAAAAAAAAAAAACAAAATTTAAAAAAGAGAAAAAAAAAGGTATGATAAAAAATCTTTGATGCATTTTATGATCAAAAGGAACCTGTTATAAAATGTTGTAAACTTTTTATAAACTGTCATCACAAAACCTTTTTTTTTACATTAAAGAAATGTTGTATTCAAATAACATTTTAAATTTCAAATTTTCCGGACCTAAAAACGGCTAGAAATAAGTCCAGTACAACACCTCCCCTGAAGAGAACAAAAAAGGAGCGTCTGAATAAGGGTGGCCCCCTTAATTACATGGGCGGCCCCCTTAATTTTAACGGGGCCGACACCCTATTTAAGGGGGCCGGCCATATAGACCCAACCCGCTCCTTCTTTTTGTCCTATAAATACTGGACTATTCCTCAACATTTTTCTCACCTTTTGCACTCATTCTTTCTGCTCAAAACAGCCCACTTATCCTCTCTAAAATCTTTTGATCATTTAATCATAAAGCTTTGTTTCCAAGTGATCAAATTATATTCCTCAAGTGCAAGAGAAGAATACTTCATCATTCAAGTGAAGAAGTATTACCCTTAGTGTGCATAGCAACGTGTTGCATTCATATCACAAATCTGTAAATCTCTTGTATAACTTGGAGTTGTGGTAGTAGATTAGAATCTTGGTGACTTTGTAAGTATAGTTAGATCATTGTGATCTTACCAAGTAGTGTTAGGTAGTTGTGATATAAGTAGTGTGGTGAAGTGAAGTCGAGGAGTTGTAAGAAAAGAAGTCGAGAAGTTAGGAAGAAGTTTTGAAGTTGTGAAAGAAGTCGTGAAGATTGTGAAGTTATGAAACAAGTCCATGAAGTTTATTGTGATAGATTGTTTCTAGCTAAATTAGAACTCGACATCTAGCTTAGTGTCGGCAACGATAATAAGCAAACGTTGTGACGGATTTTCTGTCCGCCATAATAAAGGGAGTTTGATGACATAGTGGAAGAAAACGCTCGATTGGTATCTCCAGGGCGTGTAATAGGGTAAGAGGGTGCTTCATTACCAACCACTATAAAATCCTCTGCGGTGGTGGTTTATTGATTCTTACCTTACCTCTTGTTGACCCCTACTATTTGAAATGATGGTTAATTATTGGAAAAATAATTCGAAACGATGTGAAGTCAAAAAAGATCTAATCTTTGGCTGTTATTACCGATGGTGATTTTTTCCTCCCAATCAATTTTAATCCCGAAACAAAAAGGATGAAATTGTATCTTTTCACAAAACAATATTGATGACTTAAAAAGAAACCTTGCTAAAATAATGAAGCCAAAATGTAATTTAAATGCTTTAATACCACGTAAAGAAATAAAAGAATTTTTATGTGTCAAAAACTCGCAAAGGAAATTTGGATACTTTGTTAATTACTCATCAAGTAATAATCAAGTCAAAGCACTAAATAGATCTTCTGTTTAAACATATGAACAAAGTCATGATTCCCCGAAGAGGATATCAATAGATAATGCCTTTTGCTAAATTTTTAACATATTATACTAGTCCTAAAAGCACTTGATGAAGGTTTTTCTAGCAAGAATTGTGTTAGGAAGTTTCTTAGGGCATTGCATCCTAAATGGCGCGCAAAAGTCACGGCAATTGAAGAATCAAAGAATCTAACAACTCTTTCACTTGACGAACTTATTGGAAATTTAAAAGTCTATGAAGAAGTAATCAAGAAAGACTCCGAAACCGTCAAAAACAAAAGAGAACAAAGTAGATCTATTGCCTTGAAAGCTAGAAAGGAATCTAGTGATGAAGATAGTTCAACCTCCGATAGTGAAGATGAAGAATACGCCATGGCCCGTAAGAAACTTCAAGAAAATTCCTTCAAAGACAGGATGATTCGTAAAACAACCATATGAAGAAAGAAGATCATTCCAAAGAAATAAAGATGACAAAAATAAGACAAGTGAAAGAAAATGTTTCAAGTGTGGAGATCCAAATCATCTCATCGGAGAATGTCCGAAACAATTAAAATATCAAAATCAAAGGGCGTTCGTGGGAGAGCCTTCTGGATTGAGGCGACATTGAAAAAGAGGAGAAGACAAAAGGACGAAACGTGTCTTGTGGCTAAAGATCCAATTGAGTTATTGCCGAAACCGAATATTTTAGTGATAATCAATCATCACTAGACGAAAATGACATAGATAATGAATATAGTAGACTATGCAAACTAGGATTAAAAGTCATGGCTAAAAATAAAACTCTAAAACAGCTAAATTAAAATTAGAAAATAAAGTACTAGAATTAAAAGATAAACCTATCTAGCTAGAAAAGGAAAGAAGTAATTGAAGAATGCAAATTATGTCATGAACATAAGTTTGAAAATGAGGAACTTAGAAAAGAAATATCTAGGCTAAATCAATTTAATGATACTAGTCATTCACTTAAGAAAATAATAAGTTCTAAAAAACCTTCCAGAGATAAAATCGGTTTGGGATTTAATTTTACCAAAGGATCACCTAGCGAAACCAAACAAGTAAAATTTGTAAGAGCTCAAGAAGTCGAGTCAAAAGAAAAATTGATGGAATCAAACCCAAACTCAAAACCAAAATTTATACTTATAAACAACACCAAAATCCCTATTGCAAGTGATGATGAGGTAAAACATTTTTACAAACCTTCTTTAAAACCCGGAGTCGGATTTACTAAACCTACAATAAGGTCTAAAACACCTCCTCCGAGAAGAAAAGAAAATCCTCATCCTCGTTCCAAAACACCTCAACCTAGGAGAGACATTGGTAGACCAAATTACCCTAACACTCATCACACAATGTGGAATCGTCCACACCAACCAAATTTCACTCAATGTGCAAGTTGCTCACCATGTATGTGTCAAAACCAAATGCAAAATAGATGTGTAAACAATAACTTTGGATACATGAAACGTTGGGGACCAAATGACTAAGTCATCACAATCTTTAAACTGGTATGTTATCTACTAACATTCTTTGTCTACGGACTAAAGAAATTTCCATGAAAGGTTCCCATGAACCCTATCATTAAACATTTAGAAAGACATTAAGGAAGACTATTATAAAGTCTAAGGTACGTCTCACTTTTCATATTCGTAGAATATAGATTACAAGTAAATGTCTATGTGTTACTATCATAATGTAGTATAATTAGCTCTTAAAAATAATAGTGTAGTCTCTAGAAATAAAACCCATTTATTGGCTTTCTATCTTTGAAGAGATATAGTTCTTTAATGACCTACACTTTCGTTTAGATTATAATCATAAAATCGTCACAAAATGGAAATTCTTTTATGGACCACGTACAAAAACGCCGGAATGAAGAAGAGCAAACTATGGTTAACAATTAACATAGAAGTAGGATTAGTCACGTAACGATCATAGACACACTATGGATGAAACAAACTCCCTTCGACTTCAACGATCGTCTCGGATCCATGTCAACCATCGTCTACGTCCATCGGAATCAACTTTCTTTTTACATATTCTCAACTGCGTCTTGCTATCTTATTATTTTCTCTATCCATTCTCGTCTTATCTCAAATCGAATCAATTTAATTTTCTGTTGAAGAAATTAATTTCCTCACCATCAGAAAAACTCATTTCTAAATCGCCTCTCAAATTGGACTCATGATTAACACATCCAAATAAATCAAAAGAAATTTTTTTTTAACTAAACAAAGGATTAATTAAAAAAAATTGTCAATATTCATTCTCACAAAAACTGGCCAAAAATCGAATGAAATTTTTTTTTAAGGGTGGCCCCCTTAAAATTAAGGGGACCGACAGTGTTAATTGGGCGGCTCCCTTAATTATTTAAGGGGGCCGGCCACTGGAAAAATAAACACTCCTCATTTCAGACGATTTTTCTTATACCCAAACACCATTTTTTTCTTTCCTTCCTCCTACCACATGCTGTGAATGAAACACTCTCCCATACCATTTCAAAAACATACCTCAAATCACCAAAATAACCCAAATTCGCAAGGGGTAATCACTAAACAAAACCATCACAACATCATTGTAAGTTTTTCCATCATTCATTATTCATTTGATTTCATCCCAATGTTGCTCTCAAACAAAATTGGATGTCTTCATCATTTTCATATTTTTTAATTTTATTTTAGATGTTCCATAACTATAATGATACCCGTAGTCATAGGAACACTACATTCTTGATAGAATTGAATCAAAACACTAATTGAGTTACAAAAAAAAAATTTGGTTCAAAATTCTCATAAATAGACATACATATTTTTCTAATCTTAAAACAAAGTTTATACATTGTTGATTCATGCCAAAAACATGTTAAAACAACATTAATTTGCCCATCAAAACATACATTTCTAAATGTATACTTTTCGAGCATATAGAAAATGTATTATAAAAATAAATGGTGTTTGGTTTGTTTTTCTTAGGAACAATTTTTAAATCGAAATAACCACCCCATAATTTTGTCACTTGTATAAACACTTAACTACTTGATAAGTCATCAAATATAGTCATGTCATATATATGTTGATATATTTTGTGATTGGTATAAAATAAAAGGGCATTTGGCATAACCTTTTAAGAACATGATTTTTAAATAAAAACAAACACTACTTAACTTTTGTCAAGTTAAAAATAATAAACTTATACTTGTCAACACGATTATACTTGACGTATAGTTTTGTGACAGGAGCCTAACCTAAAAAACGAATTTTATGTTAATAAGGGAGTGTATTGGTTTTATGATCTTGGTGTTGAAATATATAAATAATATATAGTGTCTTCCACCTTCATAGATTAAGTCAAAAATAAATTAAGGTACATATGGATCACTTCTTAGTTTTTTTTTATTATTTTTTGGTCGAAGTAATCCTTGTCTCCCATTTGTCATTATACTAAAATTCATTTTATTTAGTATAAATTTTTTATTTTATGTTGTTGATAAGTTGTTTAGGTGAAAAAATGCCAAGAGCTACTTCCATCGATATATCCCTTACTAAATCCTACATCCCTAAAGTATCCAAAATCCCTGGCATTTGCCTTACTATTGCCAAATTCTACAAATCTATTGAAAATCGCAACATTCACGAAGGACGTGTTGTTGATCAAGCCTACTACAAATCCAACAACATCGAGCGTCTCTTCACAAACATTCGCTTTGATTGTCTCTTTAAAATCAACGAATCGATTGTTCCAAGATTCATTCTTGATTTCTTTAGGCAAGTCACGGTTCAAACCGATGAATACGGCTAATCTGTCATCTTCCTTTATGAAATCAACATGAATTCATAAACTCTACACTCTTGCCCAAATTCCAGTCAAATCCTTAAATTCCTTTACAACGTCCAAGCCGTGTTCACCAACGAGTGGGAGCTTGGATCTCTTGAGTATTCTCAAGAAACCGAGGGACCATATTCCACCGACCTTCCAACTCCCGACCATATTCGTCGACTTCTTTAATTGGAATGTGTCATGGTAGACCGTACCATTAAAAGTCAAACCGTCACCCTCACTCCAAATCAAATCCTCACTAAAGAACTAAGCCCCGACATGAAACAATGGGAAGAACTCATTCGAGAGAATGTGTTTGGACTAGGAGGACATCGGGACCATCTCCCCGCTTGTCTTGCTCACATGTTGTATTGTGTTGTTGCCGAGGAACAATACAATCTTGCTTACTTCTTTGTCAAACGAATCGAATGTGCTAGAGCAAATCCAACCGCCAATCTCCATAGGTATTGTTCTTGACGTGTCGTATCATCACATCAAGGAAGTAATAATCCTCATCTCGACAATGACATTTATGACATTATTGATCGAGTCATGCATCCTCTAGCTCTTAAACAAACTCGGAGACCTCGAAGTGATCGTGGCAAGGCAAGCCATTCCGTCTCATCCTCATCTTCTCATCATCACGGCACGTCATCTCATCAACATGATGATGAGATGACGAAACTTCTTTGTGCAAGTCCTCCATCTCCTACCAACCTATCTTACACTCCGTTGAATCCACTTAACTACGCCAAACTATAACAAAAATGGCCTTCCTACTGAACAAACCGATGAAACTCTCTTTGAAACGACCAAACCACCTGCGCAACCAATACGCAAGAAATCATAAGGAGATTGCGCGGAGTTTTCAAGTCCTTTGAAAGGCACAAAAGGAGTGTTAGCAAAAGAAGAAATGAAGACATAGAGTGGAGCTGAACTAGATGGCTAAATGTAGTTTAAAACAATTTTTAACTTGATTATGTTTATGTATTAATACTTGTGTGATGAACCATCGATAATATTCAGAAAGACGTTTGTATGTTGGTTTATCCTTTTAGGTAACTATTTGCTATGATGCCTTAAACCCTGTGGTTGTTTTATTAAATCAACTAGTTATGCTATTTTGGTTTCATGATTTAATGTGTTTATTATATGCTATAAGATTAAATATGCTTATAAAACTCTATAAGGCTTGCTGCAAATAAACCACCAAAACAAAAATACCCTCACAAAAATATTGAGAAAAATAGTTTTATCTTTCTGTGACAAATGGGCACTAACAACCAGTGGCGGCCTCCTTAATTCACAATGGCCGCCCCCTTAATTTTAAGGGGACCACCCCCTATTTAAGGGGACCGCCCTTAGCCCTTCATGGGTAAAACAGTATTTTTCACTGCTTTTTGCCTTCTTTTGCCTAGTATCAACTATCTTTACCCAGAATGCTTGAATAACATTTGGAATTCCCTAAACTTATCTAAATTCATTCCATTTTCAAACAAATCTCTTCCCATAAATTCCCTCCAAATGCATAACACCAATTCACCATCTCCTTCCACCATCATCATTAACAACCATACAACATTCATGGCTTCCACTGAGAGCTTCTATGTTCCACCAAGGTCTCCAAGAGACAAACATCACTTCATCTCCACCAAAACAATTGTTTGTGGATTTAACCCAAGATGAGACAAAAACTCCATCACCCAAACTTCCAAATTCATCACCTAGTGCTCCTAATGCACCCTCCAAAACACCATCAACAAAAGACACTTCTTCATCTTTAATTGATTATATACCCAAATCACCAACATCATCAACATCACCCTCACCAAATGGTTACTTGAACCCATCAACATCTCCTCCTTCAAGAGTTTCTCCACCACCTCTGCTAAAACATGTGACAAGGGAATAAGAAGGCATCATATGTACTAATTAACGTAAACCCACAAGTATTAAACCATAAACACATGTTTCGCTTTATTCAACTTACAAAAATTCGTCCTATATTATGAACCCTAATTCATTTTTAACCGATTATGAGTGCAAAAAGGAGATATAACCTAATTTGTTTTGACAACATAAGGTTAAAGGGATAACTTACAAGTAGGAGTGAGCCTTGGATCTTGAAAAATGATTTTGATTTTAGAGTTTGAATCGAGCGAAATGTGTTAAAGAGTATTTAGGGGTGTTCGGTTTTTCTAAATATGACAAGTGTGAGCAAAATGTGTTACTAAGGAGATTATAACCAGCCATCTTTTACTAGTTTGCACAAATGGTCCTTGTACTTTGTTACTTCTTCTATCTTATTTTAAAACGTATGCCTGAGTCTAAACAAGATATAGAAATGACACAAAGAGTCCCTAAACATGCAACCTTGGAATCTATGTCCTTTATTTTGCCATTGAGTCCCTGATGGTTAAAATCAATAACATCTTAAGCCCAATTGAGTTAAAATTGATATTAACTCCCCTTTAATTGATGATCCGTTATAGTTAAAACCTTTTTCTTTTTTATTCCAAGATGATTGTTTGAAATATCATTTTTGAAAGAATTAGACTATTTCTCCCTCTCAAATAATATCCTATTTTCTATCTAAAGAGCTGTAGACATTGTTTAAGGGATAGAATATTCTTTGAAAATCTTTTGTTGATAAAATATAATGCCTAAAAACATTAATAATATTTTTTCACATCTTTACGTTTTGATAATCACAAAATATAAAAACGTTCAACGTAAAATTAAACGTAAACAAGTATTTAGTAGTAAATATTCATTTCAAACTTATATCACTCCAAGGTATGAATAAACAAATGCTTGATGCATTTTATGATCAAAGGAAACTTTTATAAAATGTTGTAAACTTTTTATAAACATCACAAAACATTTTTTACATTTAAAAGAAATGTTTTATTCAAAATAAACATTTTGAATTTCAAATTTTCGGACCTAAAACGGCTAGAAATGGTCCAGTAAACACCTCCCCTGAATAGGACAAAAAGGAGCGTCTGAATAAGGGGCGGCCCCCTTAATTACATGGGCGGCCCCCTTAATTTTAAGGGGGCCGGCACCCTATTTAAGGGGGCCGGCCATAGACCCCGCTCCTCCTTTTTGTCCTATAAATACTGGACTATTCCCCAACATTTTTCTCACCTTTTGCACTCATTCTTTCTGCTCAAAACAGCCCACTTATCCTCTCTAAAATCCTTTGATCATTTAATCATAAAGCTTTGTTTCCAAGTGATCCAAGCTATATTCCTCAAGTGCAAGAGAAGAATACTTCATCATCAAGTGAAGAAGTATTACACCTTAGTGTGCATAGCAATCTTGTTGCATTCATATCACATATTTGTAAATCAATTGTATATCTTGTAGTTGTGTGTAGTAGCTAGATCTTGGTGATCTTTGTAAGTATAGTTAGATCGTTGTGATCATACCAAGTAGTGTTAGGTAGTTGTGATATAAGTAGTGTGGTGAAGTGAAGTCGTGGAGTTGTGAAGAAGTCGTGAAGTTGTGAAGTTGTGAAGAAGTCGTGAAGTCGTAAACAAGTCGTGAAATTGTGTTGTGATAGATTGGTTCTTGCTAAGATTAGAACTCGACATCTAGCTTAGTGTCGGAAATTGATATAAGCAACGTTGTGTACGGTTTTCTCCGCCAGTGTTAACATAGTGAAGAAAACTCTCGAGTTTGGTGCTCGGGGAGTGGAGTAGGGCGAAGAGGTGCTTCGTTACCAAACCACTATAAATCCTCGCTTTGTGGTTTGATTGTTCTTACTCTTATCTCTTGTCTTACATTACGTTCTCATATCATTTTATTGATTGTTTATATTGTTCGTATTGTGCAAGTGTTGAATTCACATAAAAGTCGAGTCTAAAATTTTACAAACAAATTGAAAACCTTTA
>BQNB010029506.1:2938-55681 GCA_026074375.1 Tanacetum coccineum | reverse complement strand
ATTCTTTGTAAACGTCGCGTAGATTACAATCGTAAACCCTAATTTCTTCCGGTTTTGTCGTGAATTCATATTCACATCTCAACATAAAAATGAAAATTATATTTAATACTCGAGAATAAAATAACGACCTGAATTTGACGGATTGTCACAGAGATTCATATGAGAAGAAGTTGATTCAAGTGATCAAGATTCACACAGACCACAATGTTGCAGATCTTCTCACAAAGGCATTTGATGTTAGCAGATTTAACTTTTTGATTGCTAGCATTGGATTACTCAATCTTTGAAGCTAAAATTTGTTGGAGTTATGATTGATGAGGTTTGAAGTTAAAACTAGTAGTTGTAAGGTTAATACTGCTAGGAAGAAAATTAGTACTGCCAGACAAAAGTTAGTACTACTGAGCCAAAGTTAGTACTCCTGGGATATCATTAGAGTTACAACTGCTGAGCACATTCTTAACCCTTAAAGCATTATTTGAGGGGAGGTCAATTGAGAATGCATGAAAGTGATTGAAACATCAAGTAGATATGGATGAAGGGTCAGGACAACCCACATCCCCATTTAATTAACTCTATAATAAAGAAACCAATCATTGTTCCATCATCATATCAACCCAAAAAGACCCACAAAACTAGGAAAGTCATAAGGACCACTGAGATATCTTAGTCTAGTAGACCTACTAACCTTGTTGCAGATGAGACCGTCTATAAAGAGTGGGAAGACAGAATGGAAAGGGGTACCACTACTGCTTCTAGCTTAGATGTAGAGCAGGACAGTGGTAACATCAATAGGACCCAATCCATGGCAACACTTAATGAGCTAAGTCCTTAGGGAATTGGTTCAGGTAGTAGTCCCAGGTGCCAAGATATCATATTAGGGGGTGTAGATGCTCAAACTAGGTTTGAGACTATATCTAAATAGTCCAATGATCCACCTCTCTCAACAGTTAACACACTTGGAAGTGGGAAGGACAATATGAAACTATTGGAATTGATGGAACTTTGTAAAAAATTGTCAGATTTGGTGAGTAAAAAGAAAAGAGAGATGTTGTGAGTTGAAAAACAGAAAGAGAGATGTGTGAATAAAAATAAAAAAGTATGATTTTGTGAGCAAAAAGAATTGAGAGATATTATGAGCATAAAAACAGAAAGAGAGCTTGTGAGAAGAACTAATTGATGATAAAAGTTCTTTTTGGAAAGAAATTAAAGTTAATGCTGGTAACTCAAACTTAATGTTGTTAGCCTTAGGTTAATACTGGTAATATAACTTAATGCTGCTAAGCATAAAGTTTCTACTGCTGGTATACATTAATGCTGCTAAGCTTACGTTGATGTTGTTGAGTTACTGCTGTCGGGTTACTTAATACTGTTAAGCATAACATAGTGGTGTCAGTTTAAGTTAATGCTGCTAGGCATAATTTAGTGCTGCCAATTCAAGTTAATGCTGCTGAGGGTGATTTTATAAATACTTCGATTCAGGGTTTCATTTGATTCTTTGTTCGATTTCAATCATTCAAACGCTCTCTAAACGTAAACCCTAACTCAATTTCATCTTTAATCATCAAATCACAAAACAATGTCAACCCTAAATTTTGCTGACACTCACAACATGGTTGCATTCTTGGAAAAACCTGCTGAAAGTGATGGGTTTCATGAAATTATTGATTTTTTGAATGCTAACCAAATTCGTTATGCTTTAACTGTCAATCCTACTATCTACACATCTTGCATTGAACAGTTCTGGGCAACAGCAAAGGATATAATGGTTGAGGGACTGAAGCTGCCATCTACCCAAACCTATATTACCACAAGGACAAATTTTGCAAATGAACTTATAAAAGTGAGGGACTAAAGCTGCCATTTACCCAAACCTTCACCCCTGAGACCCTTAAACCAAATTTCCCGCCAAAAGCTCAAAACCTCATTAGCACCTCATGGGTTTTCTTCCCCACTTATACCCTGTAAGTCCCCAATTACCCATTGGGTAATAACCCTTTCCCCTCTCCACTAAAACCCTAATCACACCCACCTTTCCATGTTGGCAATCCGCAAGTTTTCAAGTTAATCCCAACTTGTTGATATCATATTGAAGAAGCTCAGGGCATTTCAAGGGCTAGGATTGAGTATGGATTTACCTCACACAAGTAGCACAATCTTGTGTGCCTCTCACAAAAGAAACACAAGACAAAGGCCAAGACTTTAAAGTTTCTAGTATAAATAGATAGCTTGTAAGCCTTCAATGGTATCTAGGTTTTAACTTGTAATCTTTTAAGTTTTTTTATATATTCTGTCTTTAATTTAAGCATTGTATCTGTTTTCTTAAGCAATTAATGAAGTATTGAGTTTTTAAGTAAAAATCCAACTTTTTAATTTCAAATCGTAAGTTGTTAATTTGTGTTCACAAGCTCTTATAAAGGTTTAATATTAGTTACTTGCAGTTAATTAATCAAAAGAAGTTAAGTTTGTAGTTAGAAAATCCAAAAAATACTCACCCCAAATTCCAAAGCTTACTTTTGGAAGATAAGCCGAAATTGGATGGGCCTTATTGATACCTAACCAGCTTGTTTTTACACAAGCTGTGAGCTTTGTTGATTAAGCTCTATTGAGCACTCTAACCGCTGGATTAAGCAAGCGATCTTGTAAGTTTCTTATTTTCTTTTTCTTTAAGTCGTATCACTGTAGCATAGCTTAATTGTAGCTTATTGTGCTTATTTTCATGTTTCCTGCTAACTTGTGCTTATTTGCATTGTCTTTTATTATTTATTATACCTGCATTGTTATTGTTCCCTTGTTTCATTATTTGCCTTAAAAAAGCTCAAATCTGTCCATTTCTTACTTGCTTATTGTAACAGCTTATTTTTGTGTTTTTATAGTGCCACAAGGTCTTAATAAGCTAATTAAGGTATGGTATTAAGAGAGTGTTTATCAAAAATCTTTATATCAAGCTCAAAATTGCTGTTTTAAAACTTAAAGGGGTGTTTGGCACAAGAGCTTTATATGGGTCAAAATGGTTAAAACCTGTTTGTGGCACTCAAGACAAATTTTATAAGCTGTAATTTAGTATAGAGGTTAATAAATTTCAGTTTTTAAAGCTTAAATTTCATGTTTAAGGATTTAGGCCTTCATGGTTTGAATCTGAAAAGCTTCAGCTTATTAGATCAATTGATATTGATAGATTTAGATTAAGTACTTGTTAGTGATGTTTTCTTACCTGTTTTAAAGTTTAAATGCAGTAGAAATAAATTAGATAAGTGTGCTAATGTCCTGTTTGTTATAGTATGTCTTAAGGTTCATTTTTCAAGTTTTTCAAAGTCAATTTTTCAGCAACCATTTTAGATAAACTCTTATAAGTTTTAAAGTCTGATTTTTGTTCTATAAGTTCATTATAATCCATACTAGATCTGCTTGTGCTTATTTAGTACTCTTAAGTTCTTTTTTCTAGCTTAAATCAAAGCCTTAGTTTGTAATTTTTTCTCTTTTCAAAACCAAAACTCAGTAGGGAACGAGTGAACCAACAGTTTTCACAAGCATTTTTTATTGCTTATATGCATTTCAAAGCCCTTTCAAAATGCTGATTTCATAAGCCCTTAGCCTAGTGTTTAAGCTTGAAAAGCCCCCCATAGGCTGTTTAGCCTAGTGTCTTGCCCTGGTGCAAAAGCTCAATTTGGGAGCCCTTTTTCTTGCTTATTTTTCAGTAAAGCCTGAGACCTCTTTGGCTTTTATATGAAGCCCATAAGCCTTCTTTAAGCATCATAAAGCCATAAGCCTTAATACACCTCTTAGGTGGCCTTATTTTAAGCCAAAAGTAAGCCTTTTGACTGTTTTTCAAACAGCCTTAAGCTCAAAAACTCATTTGGCTTATTTGAGCTTATGGCTTAGTGATTCTGCTTATTTCTTAGTGCACTAGGTTTATTTAGTTAGTTTAGTTAGCTTTTTAGGAATTTCAGCTTATTTGAAGCTTATTTGAGCTTAATTTGATTGTAAAAGTCTCAGAAAATCCCTGGTGCTGAGCTTTCAAAAAACCAATTTTTGGCTTATTTGGTGTTTAGAATTTTGTGCCTTTGTTTCTTATGTGCTTATTAAGAATGCCTATGTGTCCCTGTGAATGCTTATGATCCTTTATGCTTAGCCTTAATAGTTTTAAAGAAAGCCAAAAAGAAAAGCTCATTTTTCCCTTAGATTAAATAAGGCTCTGTCACTTTGATACAGCTTAATTTGAGCTTATTGTATGAAAAGTAAAAAAAGTTTTTTTAAAGTTGTGTTTACTCAGCTTATTTATAAGCTGGTAAAAAAAAGCAAAAGGGGAAGCTTGGAAGTCAAGGGTGAGCTGGGGCTCGAACCCCCGACCTCAACAAGCCTCAACCCTTTATACACAATACACACTACCGCTGCGCCCTTGGGTCTTTTCTGTTAGACCCTTGGGCCAGTTAACTTATATACCTTTTTTTTCTCAATTTGCTTATTAACTCGTTTGGCTTAATAACAGCTTATTTATAAGCTGTTTTTCCGGGCTTATATTTTTCTTAGGTTTTTGATAGTGCAAAGTAATTTCCCTGAAATTTTCATAATTTTATAAATTCATTTAGTATTTTTTAGATTTAATTTTTATTATTTCAGTAATTTAATCATAATAAAAAATATAAAAGTCAAAAAATAAAAATTCTTTTTTTCAAAATTTTCTTTTTTCATATATTACCTAGGAAAAATATAATTTCATTCATAGGGTCAAATTTGCAACTTTTCGTTTTTTAAAGAACGGGATTCGTTCCCGTTCTTGTTTTGACTCGTTTTTGGTCTTAATTAACTCTGTTTTCGATCTAGTTTTTTTAAACTTCGTTTTTAGTCACTTAGAACCCATTTAAAGTAAAAAAAATCACTTTAGGGTTAAAATTGTGTAATTTAGGTTTTTGGCCCTCATTTGTCGTACCCGTTTTAGTTTTAAATCATTTTAGCTTTCGTTTTTAGGTTTTCCTTAATCGTTTTTGCATTTTTAATTATAGTAGTAGAAAAACCAATCATAATCTTGTCATATTCAAACATCGATTATCAATTCGTCATCGTTTTCAATGTGGCACACCTCGTGGGACATAACGACCCGGGAAATCAAACTTCCGGTTACGTATATATTTTATTTTGTGAATTCTTAACCAAACATTGGCTAAAGGTATTTGGTTGATTGTTTGCTCATATATTATATATATACTATTGACGAATCAATTTTTGGCGCCGTTGCCGGGGAGGCTGTGAAACGATTATCGTAACGTTTGACAATTTGTGTTTGAATTTGTGAATATTTCTTCTATTTTTATAAAAATATAAAAAATACAAAAATATTTTTCATTTTCTTTTATTAGTATAATTATCATATAAAACCAAAAAAAAAAATAATAATAATAATAAAATAAAAAAAATAATAAAAAAATCCATAAAAAGAAATAATAAATAAACTCACAAAGTTGGTAAAAGAACACCAACGTATAATACTTTCCATTGAAGTATTATCCATCAATAAGTTCCCGAACAAAAGATTCAAAAACTTGCCATTTGTGTCACTTACGAGGTACGGCTCACCTTGAAAAGTTAAACAAGCTATAAAGTGGGTATAAGGCGGGTTGTTCCAAGGAACTACGACCCTAAAGGAGAAAGGTTCTTAAAAGTACCGTGCTTACCTTCTCCTCCGCTCACCTGTGCGTTTATCTTTTTAAGAGCTACCGTGAAGTAAGTCGATTATTTGGTTAAAGTTGTCACTAGTCTCCGTTGTCCGTTAAAAAAATTGTGAATCGGAATATTGAAAAAAAACAAAAAAAAAAAGAAAAAAATTTATGTCAAATCTCTTTTATATTCCTATTTTGTGCATGTCCGTCACGTCAGTTCTCAAGCCCGTAAACGTCGACAACAACAGGTCCGACAAACTTCTGTTGAATCACCTAATCTTGAGAAACCAAATAATAACCAAAAACTTTTCAATCCTCCTATAGTTTTACGATGACCGATAATCGTAACTAAGGCGCAATTACTCGAAGCACCCACCCGTAGGTTCCGAGGATGCGATCGTTGTCCCGAACTACCGCGGAACACTTTGAAGATCTAGCATGTCTACTTAATCTTGTCAAAAACAAGCAATTTTTTGGACATATAAAGAAGACCCACAAGCCCACATCCTATATTTCAACAAGAATCACTCTACGATGAAGTTCCGAACGCCCGAGTACGTTCGGTTAAGCATATGCTTTTCCCAATTTCCCTCGAGGGCCGCCCGATTTGGCTTAGAAAAAGAACCCCCTCGATCCGACTTCTTACTTGGATGATCTTGTATTCCGAAATTCATTAACAAATTCTTATCCTATCCCATTTAAAACAACAAATCTTTGAAAATGAAATCACTAGATTTCAACAAAAAATTTAATGAAACGTTTTACGAGGGAAAAAACATTGGACCGATTCAGATGATCTTTCTTATGGATGCCTCGCATCATGGGTTTTTGAATTGCCTCAACTCGATACATTCTATACTGCCCAAAACTCAGAATGATCAAGATTCATTGAACTCCGCTGCGGGTGGTAACTTTTTGGATAAAATGCCTCGAGAATTCCTAAAAATCATCGAGAGCAAGTCCAAAGTTCGTCAATCACGAAGCAAGGCAGTTATTGCCAAAGTGAGTAAGAGCTCTTCTAGCCCAGCAGTTTCATCCGATGTTGCTGAACTTAAAGATATGGTTAGAGCATTGATTCTCGATAAGAAAAACCAAACTCCAGCTCCTGCTCCCGTAAAAGCGGTCGAGCAAAGTTGTGTAACTTGCGGGGGTGGTCATTCTTACCAAAATTGTCCAGCCACCGATGGCAACGTTTATCGTGACAATATTCAAGAGTACGTGTCACAAGCCGCCGCAGTTAACTACAACCAAGGGAATGCCAGTTACCGACCTCAGATGGTTGCAAACCAAATTCGACCTCCCGGTTTTCCTCCTGTGCAAAACCATCAAAACAACCAAAATCGGGGGATCAATTTCAACCAAAATCGGGGGAACAATTTTAACCAAAATCGGGGTAATAATTTCAATCAAGGACAAGTTTACCAACCCCAAATTAATCAACCCCCGACTTTTCAAGCTCCACCTTACCAAGCTCCCGCTCCAGCTCCTCCAGCACCAGGTGTGTCTAAGTCCGATTTTGATAACTACGTCAAAGCTAATGACGCGGTTATGCAAAATATGCAAAATCAAATGGCAAATATAACGGACCTGCTCACCAAATTCGTGAATAGTAATACCGCTTCTACTTCGGGCTCGGGTTCTCTTCCAAGCAACACCATTGCTAACCCGAAAGGTGATGTGAAAGCAATCACTACCCGAAGTGGTGTTTTCTATAATGGACCTCAAATTCCACCTTCGATTTCTTCTCTTCCTAAGGAGATGGAAAATGAACCCGAGGTGACAAAGGATACGGTGCAACCAAGCACCGAAAACATCCAACCTCCGGTGGTCCAAACTGATGACCAAATTGGTGAGCCCGTTGTAGCTTCAAAGACTAAACCAACATTACCTTATCCTTCAAGGGCCAACAAAGAGAAGCTCCGTGAAAAAGACGATCTTCTAGCTTCAAAATTTATGGAGATTTTTCAGAATCTCCATTTCGAGCTAAGTTTCGCGGACGCTCTCCTACACATGCCCAAATTTGCACCATGATTAGAAAGACCTCAAATGACAAAGATAAGATAGTATGATTGACCAAGACACCGGTACTGAGAATTGGCTCGCGGTTATCCTGAAAAAGTTTCCCGAAAAACTCGAGACCCCGTAGATTTCTTTATACGTGTGACTTTCCAGAGATGAATGAATGCTTAGCCTTGGCCGATCTCGGTGCAAGCATCAACCTGAACGCCACTCTCCATTTGGAAAGAACTAAATCTCCCAGCTTTGACCAAAACCCGAAAGATACTTGAACTTGCTGACCGAACGATTTCTACTCCAACCGGCATCGCCGAGGATGTTTTCCTGAAAGTTGGAACGTTCTTCTTTCCTGCTGATTTTAGTGTTCGTTGAATAGGTTTGCCGATCCTCGGGGTTCCCCAAATCTTTAGGAATACCTTTCTTGAGGACGGCACTGGCCGTTAATAGATGTTTCAAGGTGAACCCTAGACAGATGACCAATCCGTGACCTTCAATAGTTGGATGATACTATAACTTATCTCCAACAATAACTAGAATCGGTTAACCAAGTCGATTATTGACATTGCTTTGTGAAGAATATGTTCAAGAAGTACATTGAAATTTCTTGAAGTGTAAGTCCCACATCCCCATCGAGCTTATAGATCTGATTCCGCTCTCCCATCTTCACTCCCGTCGAGGAAGTGATTTTCTTATGGAGAGAGATCGATGCATTACTTGAACATGATGATTCAATCCCACCGTGGATGACGGCATCTATGAATCTGAGGGAGATACTGTTTACCTAGAGCAATTGTTAAGTGTGAACAATAGTGACCCAAAACTCCCTCCGTCACAGTTTGTGAAATTAGATGTTGCCTGAAAAAGATTAAATCTTCATGTTAGAGATCCTCCCGACCTAGAACTCAAAGACTTACCATCCCATCTTGAGTATGCGTTTCTGGAGGGTGATGACAAATTACCCATCATAATCGCTAAAAACTTGAAAGATGAGGATAAAACCGCCCTGATCAAGGTTCTTAAGTCACATAAGCATGCCATAGCTTGGAAGATTTCTGATATTAAGGGGATAGATCCATAGTTTTGCACCCATAAGATTTTGGTGGAGGAAAATGCCAAGCCCGTAGTTCAACATCAGAGGGGGGTTAACCCCAAAATCCATGAGGTTATTAAGCAAGAAGTTATCAAACTTCTTAATGCTGGGTTAATTTACCCTATCTCTGATAGTCCCTGGGTAAGCCCGGTTCATTGTGTCCCTAAGAAGGGAGGCATAACCGTGGTAAAAAATGAAGAAAATGAGTTAATACCCACTAGGTTGGTTACGGGATGGCGAGTTTGCATCGATTACCGAAAACTCAATGATGCAACTCGTAAAGACCATTTCCCTTTACCATTCATGGATCAGATGCTTGAAAGATTAGCCGGAAATGAGTACTATTGCTTTTTGGACGGATTCTCCGGCTACTTTCAGATCCCGATTGACCCACTTGATCAAGAGAAGACTACCTTCACATGCCCTTACGGGACATTTGCCTATCGTCGCATGCCTTTTGGGTTATGCAATGCACCGGGCACGTTCCAAAGGTGTATGGTTGCAATCTTTCACGATATGATTGAGAAAACCATGGAAGTCTTCATGGATGATTTCTCGGTTTTCGGTGATTCTTTCTCCTCTTGCCTTTCCCATTTAGACAAAATGCTCCAAAGGTGTGAAGACACCAATCTTGTGCTAAATTGGGAAAAATGCCACTTTATGGTCAAGGAAGGAATAGTCCTTGGCCATAAGATTTCTAAATCAGGGATTGAGGTTGATAAATCAAAAGTTGATGTCATTGCAAAATTACCTCATCCCACTACCGTGAAAGGTATTCGCAGTTTTCTCGGTCACGCCGGATTCTACCGACGATTTATTCAGGATTTTTCCAAAATCGCCCGGCCTATGACCCACCTCCTTGAAAAAGAAACTCCGTTTATCTTCTCGAAGGAATGCATCGAAGCATTTGAAACCCTTAAGATGAAGTTAACCCAGGCTCCAATTCTAGTTGCTCCCGATTGGGACTTGCCCTTTGAAATCATGTGTGATGCAAGTGATTTTGCTGTTGGGGCAGTCCTAGGGCAAAGCAAAACTATGACCGAGGCTCAAGCACATTACACTACAACGGAAAAAGAATTACTTGCCGTAGTGTATGCTTTCGAGAAATTCCGGCCATATCTTGTCTTGTCCAAAAGCATAGTGTATACGGACCATTCGGCTCTCAAATACTTGCTTGCTAAGCAGGATGCTAAGCCAAGATTGCTCCGGTGGATTTTGCTGCTCCAAGAATTTGATGTCGTTATCCGTGATAAAAAAGGAGCAGAAAATCTCGCCGCAGACCACCTTTCTAGACTTGAAAATCCCCATCAAAGTGAGCTCGAGAAAAAGGAAATTACGGAAACATTTCCTCTCGAGACACTTAGGATGGTTACCTTTCGTGGTGATGATAATGCCCCATGGTTTGCCGATTTTGCAAACTACCATGCGGGGAATTTTGTGATCAAAGACGTCAAACACTACTTTTGGGACGACCCCTTTCTATTCAAGATCTGTGTCGATCAAGTAATTAGGCGTTGTGTTTTGGGGCAAGAAGCTTTTGACATTCTCAAAGCTTGCCACAGTGGACCCACTGGGGGACACTACGGTGCCAATTATACCGCTAAAAAAATCTTCGATTAAGGTTTTTATTGGCCCACGATCTACAAGGATGCCCATGACTTTGTCACCCGATGTGACATTTGTCAACGTCAAGGCAAAATTTCGCAACGTGATGAGATGCCACAAAACTCTATCCAAGTTTGCGAAATCTTTGACATTTGGGGCATTGATTTTATGGGGCCGTTCCCGTCTTCAAGAGGGAACAAATATATACTCGTGGCAGTCGATTACTTATCAAAATGGGTTGAAGCAAAAGCGCTCCCCACCAATGATGCCCAAGTTGTTTGCAAATTTCTTAAAACTCTCTTCTCCAGATTTAATGCCCCTCGTGCAATCATAAGTGATCGTGGAACCCATTTTTGCAATGACCAGTTTTCAGAAGTCATGCTTAAATATGGAGTTACTCATCGTCTCTCCACCGCGTATCATCCACAAACAAGTGGACAAGTTGAGGTATCTAATCGTGGTTTGAAAAGAATTCTTGAAAGAACCGTGGGCGAAAACCGTGCCTCTTGGTCGGACAAACTAGATGACGCTCTCTGGGCCTTCCGTACAGCTTACAAAACACCCATCGGATGCACTCCGTATAAGCTTGTATATGGAAAGGCATGTCATCTACCGATTGAGTTGGAGCACAAAGCTTATTGGGCCCTTAAGCATACAAACTTTGATATCAAAACCGCGGGTGATCATAGAAAAGTTCAACTCAACGAACTTCGTGATCATGCCTATGAAAACTCTTTGATCTATAAAGAGAAATGTTAGCCGTGTTTTTATTAAAGTGATGGTCATTAAATATTCCCGAGCCTTGTATAAGTAAAACGTAGTTTACGGGAATTACTGGGAATTTTTCTTAAGCTGTTGGGCCTAGTTGTCGGCTAACCCATTTGTAATATGAACGACCCAAACACAAGCCCACAAGAATAGTAATTTTTCTTTGTAGCTATTTAAAGCCCTCTCAAAGTGTGGAGAGGGTGTTGCTTCTCATTTTTCTTTTGTGAAAACAAAGTAAACCATTTTTCTTTGTTTTTTACTTTCTCTCTCTAAAAATCTATTTCTCTTATTTTGTGGTTTGTGATGAATTGATATCTAAAAGTGGTATCAAGGAAGCCAAGGTTGGGTTAAGTGATTCTGTTTGTTGGTAACTTTTTAGATTTTCTGTTTCGGCGTATTTTTTGATGTTTTTCTATTCGAATTTTTTCTTCCCTTATATCGTTCATTATAATTTTTATGTATCAAAACCTTGAGGTTTAGTGCTTGGGGTTAGTGCTTGTGTTTTTGTGCCTTGTAGTACGTTGAGGTGATGTGAATTTACAAGGTCGCCTAAGAAGTAAAAGGTCAGGGGTCAAGTTCTTGTTAGGACCGAACAAGAGAATTTTTTTTGAAGGTCGAAAGAGCGATCTTGTGAAGGATCGAACTAGCAAACATTAAACTAGCAACAATCGAACTTGCCAACATTCGAACTAGCAACAATCCGAACTAGCATAATAGAAACTAGCAACATTCGATATAGCAAACAATCGAACTAGCATCAATCGACTAGCAACAATCGAACAAGCAAGGATCGAACAAGCGAGGATCGAACAAGCCCTTATCGAACTAGCGTCGGATCGAAATAGACAAGATCGAAATAGCGTCGATCGATCGAGTGAAGGACTAAACTAGCCTACGATCGAAATTAGCGTTCGATCGAAACGAGCGAGGGACCGAAAACTAGCGTGGTATCAAAACTAGCGTCGATCGATAGAGAGACGGATCGAACTAGCGTCGTTCGATTAGACGTGCGACGGATCGAACTTCGAGTCGATCGAACGAGCGAAGGTTCGAACTAGCTCGATCGATAGAGCGAAAAGAAACGAACGAAGACGAAGGACGAACTAGCGTCGATAGAACGAGCGAAGAATAAGGGTTTCCATGTTAAAACAGCCATAACTTTTGATCCGTTAAGTCCGTTTAAGGGCCGTGACTTCAAATGAAGATGAAAACGTGAGATCAGCGATAACTGCCTTTGGCAGGTTAAGGATTTTTCGAAGCCAAAAACATCGTTTTTTACTGAGTTATGACACTTTTCATATTTTTGGAATTTTTCGACGCTGATTCTGAATCAAATCATTCACGGTTATCTAGTGATCTTGTAAAATCCCGTTAATTCAATTAACGGTTTTGATCTTAGTACGAGTAAAAATCCCAGTGAAAGTTTATTGATTCCCCATCCATAAACAAAACGAATCACTTTTACCCACTAATGATCCTTGTATATCATTTCACATCACTTTTGCAATGTCGACTCAACAAGACATTTATGCAGCCGGTTCTGAAAACCGCCCTCCTATGCTTAACAAAGAGAACTATGTTCCATGGTCATCTCGTCTTCTTCGGTATGCTAAGAGTAGACCAAATATGGGAAAGTTAATCTACAACTCCATTATGAATGGTCTTATGTCAGACGAATGATCCCTGAACCAGGGGATGAGATCGTGAAGTACTGTTCCTGTAACGCTCATGAACAATCCATGATTAAACTCACAGTAGCAGAAATAAAACAGATGGATGCAGATGATCAAGCTATTCAGCCCAGTTCTTCTCGGTCTTCCTGAAGGAAATCTATGATGGGATTGTGTAGTGTGAAACTGGCTCTGGAAATCTGGGGTTACGTGTGCAACAAATGATGAAAAGGTTCTGATATTGGAATTCAAGAAAAGAAGGCTATTGTTTAATGAATGTGAAAAGGTTTATTCCCACTGATGGGGAAGCGATTGAGTTCTTAATATCACCGTTTCTAAATTGATAAATGAATTTAAGAGAAACAACCACTTTACTGAAAGATTGCTAGTAATCCTCAAGTTCCTAAACAACTTACAACCCAGATGGAGTCGAATGTTATATTGTTCATCAAACGAAGGTAAAGGATGAAATTTTCCCTATCGTTAACCAAGTTGATGCTAGATTGCAAAATTTCGAAATACAATTTTTGAAAGAAGCAGCCAAATTTATTCGAGACTTCAAATCTCTTACAAAAGAAGCTGGTGAATCTCTTGTCAAACACAAGGCTTTGGAATTAGAAATCGAGCGTCTCTTGAGAGCAGTTGTCAGTCAGGATATTATGTCTATTGTGCAAACAAATTCTGTTGTAGATACTTCTAATCTCCAAACTAAGCTTGAGCGTATGAAAGAACGTTTTGAAAATTGTATCATTAAAAAGGAGAATGAATATGCTAAACTTTGGAATGATTGGTACAAAAAGTATGAAGAATGCAAATATGAAAAAATTTCTTACGAAAAAGCTTATAATGACATGCAACAAAAGATCAAGCGGTTGCAAGCTTAGTTAGGAGATCTCAAGGGTAAAAGTAAGGATACTCCATGTGTATCAAATACCCTTGTTCCTTTATCTTAGAAACTAGAGAATGAGAACGTAGAATTAGAGTTCTAGGTTTTGAATTATGCTAAAGAAAATGCTAATCTTAAGACGACATACAAGAACCTGTTTGACTCTATCAATGTGACACGTGCTCAAACTAAAACAATAATTGACTTCTTGCAAAACAAATTACATGATACGATTCATGAAAATACTAAGCTAAGAGCCTAGTTATTTGATAAGGTTTCTGAACAAGAGGACACCACCAAAGGTACGAGTACGAATACTAAGTTTGCAAATCAATCAACCGAGAGGAACCGTCTTTGGAACCTTTAAGAAACAATTTTGTTGTGAGACAACCAAATGCATTTCAATTTGAACGTACAAAATTTTCAAAAACTGGGTTCAGACCTTCTTGTACGCGTCCACGAGGGCTGCATTCATGGCAATCATCACTAGTTTCTCCCGAGGGCATGGTATGGCTTTGTTCTTGGTCTTGTTTAATATAAAGGTTGATGAGACAAATGATTTGTCAAATCCAGTCATTTCAAACTCGGTACCCACACCACAAGAATCAAAAGTTGTGAAAATTGATAACGTGATTGCCCTAGGAATGTTTATGATTAATCCTTCTAAGACTTCTAGGCAAGACAAATTTATGCCTATCAACAAAGTTAGAGTAAGCGTTAGGACAAATCCGATCACTGTTTTACAACCTCATGTCATCACAAAGAAAAGTGTTAATTCTAACTTAAATGGTTTGTCTTCTACAGGAGTAGACAACACTGCTAAGACCAGAAGGCCACAGCCTAGGAGAAATACAAAGAATAATAGGGTCTCCTCTGAGTCTAAGAGTAGTTGCATCAAGAGTAAAGAAGTTGAAGTAGAAGTACACCATGAAAATTTACTACTTTCTGATGAATAAGAAACATATGTCATCTGAATGTAATAACGTTAAGCTTGCTATTCGGAATCATAAATCTAAAGTTGTTTGTGCTATGTGTAAACAATGTTTAATTACTGCTAATCATGATGTCTGTGTGCTTAATTATGTGAATGGCATGAATTCTTGTGATAAGAAACAAAAGGCAAATGTTTCCAAAACTGCAAATCAAAAGAAACATAAGCCACAGGTCAAGAAACCAAAGAAAGTAGGGTCCAAAGAAAGACTTGCTTCACCTAAGCCTAGTAAACCTAGAATTTGCCTTAGGTGGTCACCAACTGGAAGAATCTTTGACCTATGTGGAAAAATAATTGAATCCAGTGACTCTAAGTGTAAGTCTGACACCTCTGTGTGTGATGATGAAAATGCTTCTAACCCTCAGGAACCTACAATCAAACGGTTTCCAAATTCCACTTCTTTTCTTGGCAGGTTATCCAAATTTGTTTATGGTGCGTCGACTCGGGTTGTTCCAAGCACATGACCGGGAATCTAAAGCTTCTCATCAATTTCGTCTGGAAGTTTTTGGGAACTGTTCGCTTTGGAAATGATCATGTTGCTGCAATTCTAGGTTTCGGTGATCTTCAATGGGGAAATGTTTTGATCACCAGGGTATATTTAATTGAGGGCTTAAGGCACAACCTGTTCTCGGTTGGGCAGTTTTGTGATTCAAATTTAGAGGTCGCTTTCAAAAGAAAGGGAAGGAACTCTTGTTTGTCAGAAATCTAGATTGGTGTTGAATTTGTTAAAAGGAAACACCGTTTCAACAACCTTGACACATCAATCTCCATGAAATGGCTCTCTGCTATCCCCAATTTGCCTCATGGCTCGAGCAAATTCTACCAGTCATGGTTATTAGGCATTCAACGTTTATCCACCTCAATTTTGACCCATAAATGAACTTGCCAAAATTGATATTGTCACGGTATTCCAAAATTCAAACTATCATCAAAGACACCTTTGTCCCTCATTGAGCCAAGGAAAAAGACAAAAGGGCGTCTCACCCAACCAAACCCCAGTTCAAATTCTAAGCAAGGAGGTTACACTTCTTCATTGGATTAGTGTGGTCCAATGAGATTTGCTAGCATAAATAGGAATGCGTTATGTTTTGGTGATTATGGACGAATTACTTCGTTTACACTTGGGTACATTTTCTCAGATCAAATAGATGACAGCACCAGAAGTGATTATACTTCCTGAAGCGAATTACTGTCCTTCTTTAGTCACTTGTCATCATATTAAGACCGATAACGGCACAGAATTCAAATCAAATTCCTTAAAAGAATACTTTGATAATGTTGGCAATCTCTCACCCAAGAGTATTCGTCCGAAACACCTCAAAAAAATGGAGTAGTGGACGAACGAAATCGGACGGTAGTTGAGGTGCTAGAACAATGTTGATTTCTCTCGTGCACCGTTATTTCTTATGGGTGATAGCGATTGCTTACTGCGTGCTACACTCAAAAAGCTCCATCATTTCACCGTAGATTAACAAAACACCATACGACAGCTCATTAACGCAGATAACAAGATATTCCTTTCTACATGTATTCGGGGCTCTTTCGTTATCCAAAGAATGATCGTGAAGATATTTGGGAAGCTCTGGTGCAAAAGGTGTATTGGTTTTTCATTGGTTATTCTGCTGATTCTGTGCTTACAGGGTTGTACAACGAAGGACAAAGAAAATCATGGAGACAATGATGTGTCATTTGATGTAGTTTCAGCGATGGCTTTTGATCAACCAGTTCAAAACCGGGCTTCAAAGCATGACTTCTGGACAAATCAGTTCAGGACTCGATCTTACTTATGCTCCGTCAACAATAACAACTCAAAAACCAACTGAAGGTGATCTGGATTTACTGTTCGAAGCTATGTATGATGATTTTATTGGTGGTCAACCGTCATCTGCTCCAAGAACTGCTCCGGCTGCTCAAGCACCTCAAGTTCTTCAGACTCCAACGGCAACTACAACAACAGCAGACTCAACACCGACACCTAATTGCAATCCTCTCAAGATAGATCTTTCAAATACTTCACAGGATGTTGACGAGCTTGAAATACAAGAACATGTTCAGCATCAAACCGCAACAATTGCTGACAATGTTCCAAATGCTATGTTCGATGCAAATACGTTTGTAAATCCCTTTGCTACTCTATCCACAAGTGATGTTGAATCTTCATCCTCACAATATGTGGATCCATCGAACATGCATACGTTTTACCAACCATACCCTCATGAATTTCAATGGACTAAGGATCACCCTCTGGAACAAGTGATCGGAGAACCCTCTCGACCAGTTTTGACAAGGAATCAACTGCGATCTGATGGTGACATGTGCATGTACGCATTAACGGTAAGCACTGTGGAACCCAAGAATGTCAAAGAGGCTATGACCGACCCTGCATGGATTGAATCAATGCAAGAAGAGCTTCTTCAGTTCAAAAGGCTTGATGTATGGGTGTTAGTTCCTCTTTCGGATAACATAAAACCTCTTACGTTGAAATGGTTATTCCATAAACAAGCTTGAATGAAGAGAGCACGATATCCGAAACAAGTTTCTCGTTGGCTGTGAGAGGGTACAGCCAGGAGGAAGGAACTAGATTTTGAGTAATTCTTCGCTCCTGTTGCTAGAAGGAAGATATCAGGATTATTTTTGGCTTATGATGCACAACAAACGTTCGTATGTTTTTTCAAAAAAAAAAAAAAAAATGGACGTGAAAACGCTTTCTTGCATGTACGCTAAAGAAGAGTGTACGTGTGTCAACCTGAAGGTTTCATCGATGCTGACCATTCCCTGCCATGTCTGCAAGTTACAAGAAGGCACTATATGGAGTTTAAAGACAAGCACCAAATAGGGGCGTGGTACGATGAATTGTCAACGTTTTCTGCAGATTCACTTCTCAAAGGACAATTGATACAACATTGTTTATAAGCACTTCGACGACGACATCTTAGTGGTACAGTATATGGTTGAGATATTATCTTTGTTCTTACAATCCCTAGGTATACCCACACTTATTTTCTGACCTCAATGAAAAAAGCCGCTTCGAAATGTCGATGATGGGGGAAATGAGGTTTTTTCTTGGTTTACAAGTTAACCAATCCCCCTATGGCATCTTTATAAACCAGTCCAACTATGTGTTAGAAATCCTTAAAAAATATGGAATGGAAACTTGTGATCCCGTTGGTATCCAATGGAGAATTAAAGACAAGTTGGTCCCTGATACAATGGGTCTCCAGTCGTGCAACCAAAAATTCGTAGCATGATTGGTGCCCAATGTATCTTACATCAAGTAGACCAGACATTGTACATGCTACTTGTTTATGTGCTCGGTACCAGGCTAAGCCAAAAAAAAAAACCGGAAGCACCTCTAGGAGGTTAACAGGATCTTTCGTATCTCCGGGGAACCGTTAATAGGTCTCTTGGTTACTAAGGATTTATGGTATTGATAACTTAACCGGGATTTTTAGATGCTAATTATGCGGGATGTAAAGACACCTTCATGAGTACTTTCGGTGGAGCTCAATTCTTAGTTGAAAAGTTGGTTAGCTGGTCCTCAAAGAAACAAGACTACACGGCGCTGTCAACCGCAAAAGCAGAATATGTGTCTCTATCCGCTTGATGTGCCCTAGTCCTTTAGATGCGGACAGAGTTAACGGATTATGGCTTTCACTTCAACTATATTCCAATCTATTATGATTCGAAATCAACCATAGCCATATCCTGCAACCCGGTCCAACACTCGAGAACAAAACACATCGCTGTCCGCTACCATTTTATAAAGGAACACGTGGAAAAGGGTACAATTGAACTATATTTTGTCAAGACGGATTACCAACTGGCCGACCACTTCACCAAAGCTCTTCCAGTGGATCGATTCAACTATTTGGTTCGTCGCCTTGGTATGCGCAGCCTGTCTCCTCCGGAACTTGAACGTCTTGGAAAATCTCGGTAATTCTTTGTATGTTTTTTATTAGAAAAACAAAATATAAAATTATAAAACCTATAAAAGCAAAATACAAAATCAAAAAATTTCAAAAATACCAAAAACAATCTTCTCCGACATGTCTCTCGACAATCGATAACATTTAGGTACCTAGAAATGTTGATTAATATTGACACGGGTATATAAATAAAGTTTGAGCGAGAGTTTCAAATGCTTTCAAAACATGTATTTTCAAACTTTTTTCTCTACGAATTCTAAGTAAATGTCAGCTTAAGACTTAGTCTTCAAAGAAAGGAAAATGTCCATTTATTTACATTTATCCTAAACAACGGGAATGCTCAAGAGAATCACCAAGAAAATGATAATTAATTCGCTACATATAAAATCATTTTCCTGTTGAGCACAATTTTTCAAGATATTTTCAAAAAGAAAATTTTAAATTCTTTCAAAATTGTGTGCTCAACAAACTCCCACTCCAAGTTTTCACTCTAATCTTTTATCGAGGGGGAGTATAATAATATGATTCATTCTGCATGCTCTTATGTTGTCCCAAGACTTAGTTAGACTCATGTGAATTACCAGACATTAACTTGTTTTTCAATTCACTAATTGTCAAAAATTGTTACCACATATGCAATTTTTGAGGGGGAGAATAGTGATTAAAATGTGATCAATACGGATTAATAATTGGTACGATCTTTAATTTATAAGTGTGTTCCCAAACCTAGCATGTGCAAAACTCTTTCATAATATGGTGCATATTTGTAGGGGGCTTTTTGGTAACTCTGAAAACTCTCAACGTGTCATAAATGATTTCTTAGACACGTTGATTGATTTTTTCAAATGGTTTTATGGATCTTCATGGCAATGCCCAAAGACCGACCAACTGTTGTCTCTCAAGGAGGTATAAGGCGGTTAAGGTTAGGAATATTCGTTCTATGATTCAACCAGAACCGGAGAGATCTACCCAGGAACACTCCATTAGATAGAGTAGAAGTCCTAGGTATGATTGAAAAAAAGAGTAAAGTGAGATCGGTAAAAATGCTATCCAGGACATGAGTTATCACCGGAACAAACCTAACAAGGTGATAATAAGGACGCACTGGCTTAACATTGAAGGGGTTGAAAAATTAAAAAAAATGTAAGGATAAAGGGTGAAAAGAAAGAAGCCCTCCATACAACCTTAGGCAGAAACCGGGTCAATGCAAAGCATAACCCATCCCAACTACTCAGGCTTCTCTTAAAATAAGTTTGTTTCATTTCTCACAAAGATCAACACGTTTCTATCGGCCTTCTCATTCCAAGATTGTTGATATTAAAAAGGTGGCAGTCCGCTCCAGCCTCCGATTACCAAATAACAAATGTGCACTTATAGAGTTTAGAGCCAACGAGATCTATCATAAATCTCACTAGGACACAAATTTCAATATACAAAATGTCATACATCATTATACAACATTTGGTATCAAACAGTCCTACGCATTATCCTTGTGGTAATTGCTAGAACATTCAGAGTGATACTCTTCAGTATTTATAGTGATGAATGGAAATCCATCCAAAGTCAACATCAAACAGCTCTGCGGTAGGTGACTTGCAAGATTCTAAATGAGTTAAGCTTGTGTCAACTGTATATTAATTTTGGTCCAGTATATGAATTGACAACTCAATCAGAAAGATAGTAACTATCTGATTCACTCTTACAGTGTTGTCTGCTTTGAGACGCTCCGGTAACGAGAACGGCTAGGGGAGTGGCTGTGCGTTGGGGGGGGGGGGGGGGGGGGGGGTCGCGAAGTGTTACGTTAGGATGTTTGTTGGGTTGTGTTGTGTTGGGTGGCCAATTGGGGGGGGGGATTTGTTTGTGCTTGTGGAGTTTTGGTGGGTTGTGGGTGTTGAGGGGGCGGGTGGTGCGACCCCGGCGGGGGGGGGCCTCCCCGGCGTGGTGGGGCGGGGGGAGGGGGGTCGGGGGAGGAGAGGGGAGGAGACAAGATGGCCGCGAGAGGGGGAACGGGCGTGTCGGATATGATTCTAGGGGGTGGGGGTCGGGGGAGCATATTCGGGGTGTGGGGGTGGGGGGGGGGTGGGTGGGGGGGGGGCATTGGGGAATTAGGCCGGGCGGGCCGCCCGCGGGCGCGGCGGGGAGTGGGGGGTGGCCGTGGGGAGGCGGGGGGGCCCCCCCGGCGGCCAGGAGGCCCCGACGGGTAGAGGGGGGTTTTAATTATTTTGATTGGAGTGGGGGCGCGGGAGGCATTCCGGGGAATTCAAATGTAACGGGGGGGGTGGGGAAGCGGGAGGCGGGGGGGTGGGGGGGTGAGGGGCTGGGGGGGGCAGGGTGGGAGGGGCCCAGGGAGGGGAGGATGGGGTCTGATTGGAATCTTGGGTGGGGGCCCCCGCCCGGGGTGGGGGCTTTCCCAATTAGGGCCCGGAGGGGGTCCCGGGGGGGGCGGGGGGTTCCGGTGGGGGTGCTCGCGGGGGGGTGTGATTGGGTTGGGGGGTGGAATGGTTGGTTGACGCGTGGTGGGAAATGGAGCTGGTTGTTGTTGTGCGCGGGGTTGGTTGGGCCGGTGCTGGGGGTTGTTGGGGGGTGCTGGTGCTGGTTGTGGGGTGGTGACTGGTGCGTGTGGGTTGGGTTGGTCTGGGTGTGGAGGTGCGTGGGGTTGGGAACTGGGGGCTGGGCCCGTGGTTGGGTTGTGCCCG
The DNA here is from genome assembly GCA_026074375.1 of Tanacetum coccineum. Taxonomy (NCBI): domain Eukaryota; kingdom Viridiplantae; phylum Streptophyta; class Magnoliopsida; order Asterales; family Asteraceae; genus Tanacetum; species Tanacetum coccineum. Next base: position 34,379 of record BQNB010029506.1, on the reverse strand, counting down.
CCGGTGTGGTGAGTGTTGGTTGTGTGTTGGTGTGGTTTGTCGGAATGGGTGGTGGTGGGTGCTCCGATGGGTGGTTTCTGGTGTGGTGGTGGGGGAGGTGAGTGTGGGGGTTGCGGGGTTGGATGGTGAGCGTGTGGTTGGTTGGGGGGTGCCCTTGGGTTGGGGGGTTTGGGTGCGTGGGTTGGTTGGTTGTGGTGGTGTGGTGGCGGGTGGGGGTGTTGTGATGGTGGTTGCGTGCCCTGGGTATGTGTTCTTGGGGCCGTTGGTGGGTCCCATCGTTGTGTCGGGATAATTAATTGGTGGTGGTTTGTTGTTGGGTCAATTAATAAAGGTGTGTGGGTGGGTATTAAAAAGGTGCTTGGGCTCGGGAGTAGGGGTGAGCCCGTTGGTTGGGTTGGGCAGTCTGGGTGTTTGGGAGGGGGGGGAGCCTTGGGTTCTGGATCGGTTGGTTGGATCCTGGTGGTGGACTTTGGGGGGATGGGTAACGTCTGGGTGGGGAAATTTGATAAATATGTAATTATTAAAACTCTTCATGCTACCGAAGATCTACGGCAGTAAGGGTGGGTGGAGGAGGTGCGGTCTGTCGGTATGGTGGGTATATGGGGTGGGTTGCGGTTTGGGTTCGTTCCGTTGGGGGGATAGGGGTACGTCCTGCCGAATGGTGCCTTGTCCCCCATGGTGGGTGGGTGTTGTGAGGTGTTGGTTGGGCCGCCCCCTTTGGGTCACCTAACCCCTTCTCGATTGATGTTTTGTTTGTGTGGCTTTGTGCTGGGTTTCCCTGGGTGTTGTTCCTCGTGTGTTGTTTAGATCCTTGTGTGTGGGGTGGTGGTTTTGGTTGGAGGACGGATGGGGTGGGGTGGGGTGTTTGTGTCGCGGAATGGTTGGGGTTTGAGGGTAGTCGTTGGGGATTTGGGGGTTGGGTTTTTTGGGGTCGGTGGAGGGGTTTTGGGGTGGGGTGGTGTGGGGGTCTTTGTTTGGTGTGGTATTTTGTGGAGTGTGTGGGGAGGCTTGGGTTTAGTGAGGTGGGCTAGCGGTTACTGGGGGATTGTTGTCTGGGGGCTGGGCGGCGGGGTTTGGGGCGCGGGGGGCTGCGGGGGGGGGGGTTGACGCGGCCGGGGGGGGGGGGGTTACGGCGTAGGGAGGAGTCGGTGGGGGTGGGTTGGGGAGGAGGGGGGGGTGGAGGGGGGGGGGTTATTGGGGTTTTAATAACCTGAACGATCGCGAATCAACTCCCTACACAGAAAAAAAGAAAGAATGGCTCCCCATATAGTTTAGTTCTGTGTAGTGCAGCTAGCGGCGAATGTGCGGAAAGAAACGAGCGGAGCGAGGCGTAGGCGAGAGCGACGAAGGTCTTGCGGGGTTTTAGCTTGTGGCGGCGGGATCTGTGCTGGGATTGGCGAGTGGGCCGAGGAGGGTTTCTTGCGGAGTTCCACGCCTGTCCTCTGCGGGCGGATGCGCGAATTTGCCTATTTGGAGTTTGCTGCGCACGGGGCGACGGCCGGACGGCGCCGGAAAGGGCGGAGCCGGGGATGCGGTCCCCCCCGGCGCGACGACGTCGTGGGCGGGATTTGCGAAAGTGCGAATACGATATTTCCGCGAAACCGAAAACGAGATGCGGCGAGGAAGAGTGGCGGGGGAGCGGGGACGCGAGTAACGGCAGGGTTTTAAAGGTAGTTAGGTTATAAAGTGCAGCTCGATTAGCGATGTGCGGGAAGACGCGAACGGAGACGGGATGGAAGAAAGACCGAAGGACGAAAACGAAAAGTGCGGGACGTACGGAATAGCGCGACGGGGGGATGCGAAGCACGGGCGGGACGGGAGTGGTTTTTTTTACGAAACGAGGGCCCCCTATTGTGGTTTTCAAAGGCCCGGGGGCCTCGGGTGAGGGATAGGGCCCGGCGGGGGGGCCCGGGGCCCCGGGGTGGGGGGGCTGGCTTGCGGTTGTTGGGTACGTGTGGTTGGCGATGGGTGTGTGGGTGTGAGGGGTGTTGGGTGTTGTTGGGGGTGGGGGTCGGCTATGTTACCCCCCCCCCCCCGGCATGCCCCCGATTCCTCTCCCTCCCCCGCGCAGCCATTCCATCTCCCTCTTCACCCCCCCAATTCCCCCCTTCCCTTCCTCCTTCCTATGACACCTCAACCTTACTTTTTTCCCCCCCCCCCCCCCCCCCCCCATGGTTTTGCCCTATTAATCATGAAAGAAAAAACTTGACTAGTTAAACTATTACAGGAAAGTGTATCTAAAGGTACAGATATATTAAGCTATTTGATCTACCTAGAATATTGAAATAAAATGAGGATACATTAAAACGTCGTCTTAGCCTCTAGATGTCTAAGCATACCATCAAAAATAATTGGAAAAATTATTATTTTGATTGTTGTTAAACGCAAATTACAGCCTGTTGCAATTATGTTGTAGGAATTTAATCCAAGAGGGTACTTTGGAACTTAAACAATGACTTAATGAGTGTGAAATAAGAAACCCTCCATTGGGGTGGAAACAAGCTTTATTATATGTAGAACACAGTTTAAATCCCTTCAATATCCCATAAGTGAAATAGCATCAAAGATAGCTGATTTGGTAATGAGTCTATCCCATCAACATCATCCAAATACTAGATCAGTTCGAATTGATGCTCAGAGATTAGACACAAACTTGCCAGCTATTTGGCGTTATGTGCCTAAATTGTTGGATTGTTTTGACTTAGCAGATGATCCCAATATTGTTCAATCGTCTGTGGTCTGAATCCAACAGTGACTTACAGTAGAGCGCATGACTAAGATATGATAAATATAACTTCTTCGAAGAAAATCAATGACTTCATGAAACTCAACATTCCCTTCAGTCTTTTCCAAGTATGCGATCATGTTGTGCTTAGGACAGGACTCAAGAGCAGCCATGTTGCTTAGAAGAGAGAGATCGTCGGTAAGAGAGATTAGGGCTTGTATTGAAGAATGTCAGTTGGAGAGATTGCTTGAGTAATTGTGCGATTGAGATGGATTCTTATAGGTTTTGGAGACCTAATTTTAAAGAAAACGTTCCAATTTACACTTTGTACCCTTGGCGGTATTTTTCTCCAATGTCTCTTTAGCGGTACAAACTTTGCCCAGCGGTACTAACTTTGCATGGTCGGTACTAACTTTGTCCAAACAAAGAATGAACAATGTAAGTATCAGGAATGCTTCAGCACCATCAGTAACTCTTCTTAGTGACTCTCTAAATCTTCTTAAAGCGTTGACAAGCATTACTTCTAGATAATATGTATCCATACAACAACAAAAAAAAAATTCCACCTCCTGTTCCATCTAACCATGACTCACTATTCAGGTGGCCGAACCAACCTCCCCTCACCATCAACACATACTAACCAATTTTACCTGGTACACACCACTCCAATGGTATGCATCCCCTTTGTGGTCAAACATGACATAGACACGTCTCTTGGTGGGTTGAACCACAAATGCAAATATTCTTTGAATGGTCTATATAAACTCATGTCTTCAAAATGCTTCACAAGAGAATTCTTACTCTGAATCCAAGCACGAACAACTTGAGCAATCTTCTTACTCTTGAACTTAGTTCACGTTGAGTAGTGCTCATAACTAGTTATGTGTGTGTGTTTTGGGGTTTCTTGGAACAAGTTTGATTTGTCATGGTGTGTTTTACCTCTTTCATCCACAGATGACCCTTTCATATTGCCTCCCTTTAACCAATGTAGCTTATGGATTTATCATCCCAATTGAAACAACCAAGAACTGAAATCGGCTAACATCAAATGCCTTGGTTAGTAGATCAGCTACATTGTCATTAGTGTGGATCTTAAGCACCTGTATTATAGTTATCTCTCATAAAGCCATCTCTAATGAAGTGGTGCCTAATTGCAATATGCTTTGTCTTCGAATGATATACTGGATTCTTTACAATGCAAATGGTGCTATTCAATTATCAATGTAGATCTTTGTTCATGAAGTATGAACCCATTAGTTCTAACATTTGATTTTGAATCCCTAAAACTTGCCCACAGAAACTTGGCAGCACAACATATTCCGGCTATTTGTTGTAGAATGGCCACAATGGGTTTACTTATTTTGCATTGCAGTTGGTGTTAATGAGTCTCCTGCCAAAAATGAACCCTCTGTTGTGGATTTCCTGTCAAGATTTGCACCAGCATAATCACTATCTGAGTAGGATTCCAAGTCAAATGAAGACTCTCTAGGATACCAAAGGCCCAGTTTGGGTTTACCCTTTAGGTACCTAAAAATTCTTTTGACAGCACTTAAATGAGAGGTCTTTGGAGTGACTTGAAACCTAGAACAAGCACAGACTGCAAACATAATGTCAGGCCTAGAAGCAGTCACATACATTAAGGAGCCAATCATTGACCTATAGAGATGGACATCAACATCACTGGCTTCCTCATCTTTGACTAAAGGCTTCTGAGTCTCAATTGGTGTACTGGCAGTCTTAACACTTGCAAAGTCAAACTTCTTCAGGATTTCAGCAACATACTTATCCTGGCTTATAAATATACCATTTGGTTTCTGTTTGACTTGTAGGCCAAGAAAGAAAGTGAGCTCTCCCATTGAACTCATCTGAAATCTACTCTTCATCAAAGCCTCAAATTCATCACACCAAGACTTCTTTGTAGACCCAAAGATGATATCATCCACATAGACTTGAACTAAAATGATATCATGTTTGTCCTTCTTTAGGAAGAGAGTTTTGTCAATTGTCCCTCTTCTGTATCCATTCTTCAATAAGAAAGTGGATAAAGTAGCATACCATGCTCTGGGAGCTTGATGTAAGCCATACAGAGCTTTAACCACTTTGTAGACTTTCTCAGGATACTTAGGATCTTGGAAACCTGGTGGTTGAGACACATATACCTCTTCATCAATCTTGCCATAGAGAAAGGCACTTTTCACATCCATCTGATAGACTATAAAGCCCATATATGAGGCAAATGCTAAAAAGATCCTTATGGCTTCAAGCCTAGCCACAGGAGCAAAAACCTCATCATAGTCTATTCCTTCCTCTTGCCTGTGTCCTGAGAGCAACCAATCTCATTGTTCCTGGACAACCACTCGGGGCTCTTTCATCCTTCTTATTTCGGTATCCCACTTTTGTACCGATAGCCTTTTCCAAGTTAAGGCAAATCTACCTAGGATCCAAACTTTTTGAATCTCAAACTGCAACAATTCTTCTTGCATAGCAATCAACCAGCTTTCATCTTGCAAAGCTTTCTGAAATCTTCCTTGGGTTCATATTGAGATAGAAACAAGCAATAAACAACGATGAAAGTCCCTTATGATTGTTCTCCTTTGCTTTTGAACATAACTGACAAAAGCATGAGCTTCAGAACTTTTATTTACTTTGCTTCTTGTTTGTACTGCTGATGTTGGATCTCCTAGAATAAGTGCTGAAGGATGAGAGGGTATAATTCTTGATGTGGGAATAGGACTAAGATTCACAACTGTTTCCAAATTTGTGAAGTCAGCCTCTGCACCCTCATCATCATAAGATGAATGTGTAAAGATACCATCAGTAGAATCTCATGAAATACTCAAGTGGAGGTATTCTAAGTCATCTTCATTGTAATTGGTTGGTCAGAAAAAGATAGTCCCTTATTAGTCTGGCAGTACTAAATGGAATGCTAACAGTAATTAACAAAATTTACGTCACACCAAACTAGCTTAGCTGTAGTGCTACAGTACAAAACTTGTTAGTACCGCTAGACTTAGCAGCTCCTGTCTGAGTAACCATGCTCTCAGTTTCTTGTTCAAGATTCTTCCTGAGAGCTTCAGCTTCCTTTTCTTGCCTTTGAAGTCTTGCAAGATCATCTAGAAAGATGTGTTCTTCCTCTCTTGGACCTCCTCCCTTTTTATCTGATTTTGAAGCAGATGAGTTTGTGGAAGAATAAGAATTCCATATTGGCAGTTCAAAGCAGTCATTAATTAAATGCATCTTCTTTTACAGAATCTCAGCATAATTTTGTCTTTTTGTGCCTCTTTTTGGTTAGATTCTGTTACTTGCAGTTAGGTTAGCTTGATTCTCTGATCTAACAGAATGATAGTTCATAGAATCAGTCAAATAATCAAGGTCAAAAAGCCAATTTGGTCCTTTCCCTGCAACATTGGGTTTGTTCTCTAAGAAGTTTATGTGCAGGTTTTCTTCAACTCTTTTGGTTACTAAATTGTATACTCTAAAAGCCTTGCTTTGTAGAGAATACCCAACCAAAAATCCCTCATCAGATTTTCCAACAAACTTGCCCAAGTGGTCTATGGTGTTCAAGATGGTCACATGGCACCCAAAAGGTCTTATATAACTTATAATTGGTGTCTTACCAGTTAAAAGTTCATAAGGTGTCTTATTATGAGGCTTGGTCACTAATACCCTGTTTAGAACATAACAAGCAGTACTAACTGCTTCAGCCCAAAAAGTGTTAGGTAAAAATGAATCTGCAAGCATGGTCCTTGCTGCCTCAATAAGGGTCATGTTCTTTCTCTCAGCAACTCCATTTTGTTGTGGAGTTCTGGCATTGATGTATTCCCTCTTGATCCCTTTTAACCCACAGAATTCAATAACCTCCCTGTTTTTAAATTCTGTTCCATTATCACATCTAATAATTTTAACCTTTTGATTCAATTGGTTCTCTATTTGTCTTATAAAGTCCTTAAGGATTGCACTAGTTTCATCCTTAGTTCTCAAGAAAAATGTCCAACTAAATCTGCTAAAATCATCAGTGATAACCAAACAATAGGTCTTATGGTTTATGCTCCTCACAGATGTAGGTCCAAACAAGTCCATATGAAGAAGTTGTAGGGTGTGACTAATAGAGCTAACTAACTTGGCCTTACAAGAAGCTTTGTGTTGCTTTCCTTTCTGACAAGCAACACAAGTGTGGTCATTTTGAAAAAGCTTTGTAGGTAAACCTCTGACAAGGTTTCCCTTCACAAGTCTGTTTAGGTTTTTGAAATTAACATGACCCAACCTCCTATGCCATAAGTTAGATTCATCAGTTGTAGCCTTTGCAATTAAACAAGCCAAACCTCCTAAAGGAACAATGTTCTCTAAATTGAAACTGTACATATTGTTTTGTCTGGGGACTTTAAGTAATATTTGATTTTCATCAGGTAACTTAAAATCAGGAGACAAAACAAGACATTCAGAGTCAGTAAACAGAACCTTGTTCTTTTTGTCACACATTTGTGACACAGAAAAGAGATTGAAATGCTGAAGTTCTTTCACAAAGCTTACATCCTCAAAATCTAACTTACCAGTTTTTATTTTCCCTTTACCAGTAATATAGCCTTTACTACCTCCAAAGGCAACAGGGCCACCATTAAAGTCTTGAAAGTCAGCAAGGTAAGCCTTGTTCCCTGTCATGTGCCTGGAACATCCACTATCAATAATTCCTTTATTCTTTAGAGTTCTATGTGGATTATCCTGCACATTTAAAAGAAAGAGATTAGACTCTCTTAGGGACCCAAGCCTGTTTGGGCTTGAGTCTGCCTAGTGGATCTTTGAAAGTTGAATAATTTCTAAGACTAGATCCACCATTGTATTTGGAGAGAATATTATTGTTGTATCCTGGTGTTCTCCATTTACAACCTGCTGAGGACTTAACAGCAGTGTCCCATTTTCCCCCAACAGTACTAACTTCTTTTACCTTAGCAGTATAAACCTTTTGGTTTGAAAAATTTGTTCTTAGTACTGTTGTTCTTTTGAAAGGCCTTGATGATGGTGAATGAGTTTTGTGAAAAACATTTGCTGGTCTAACACCATTCACAATGGGCTTAACAGTATTAACTTTCAGAGCAGTGCTAGTTAGTACTGTCTGTCTGTTAACATTTTGTCTAGCAGTACTAAAATTGTTAGTACTGCTAGCTTTAGCAGTATTAACTGGATTATTTCCAGTTCTTGTTTGTACTGCTAAAGGAACAAATTGATTTTGTTTATTTACCCTTTGAACATTGTTCCATGTTCCGTTGGTCTATCCTGTGGCACCACCTGTCTCCACTAAAGGTAAAGTAGTACTCACTCGCAGACACTTTGTGACACTTTGTTTGTTTCCTGTGATTGTAGTGTCAGCTATATACTCTCGCGTTTAGCCTAATGATATCGTACTTAGCACGACATCAAGTCTCAATGTCTTAAGTCTGATACTACTGTAGCATCTGTCTCCCAACTAACATCTGTGTACCAATACATACCACAAGACACGACTACCCTACCTCATCCCGCCTCCACACAATATACATCGACCTGCCCATCCCCCCCCCCTTCCATCCCCCTCCCCGGCTACACCCACGCGAACCCCCATATCTCGTTGTGTTGTTAACTCTTAGGTTTTTGGACTTATGTGTTGACCTGATTCTTACATTTTCCTAGGTGTTTTTTTACTGCTGTTAGCAAAACTAGGTGTGATATCATGTCCTTTAGTTTGTTCAGACAAATACTCATCATCATATCTGATTATATTCTCAATGATTGGAGCTTCAGACAGACCTTAGGTTGAACTTATATATTTGATTCATTTGACAAACTGGGTCAGACACTAATTCAGATGGTTCTGTTCTAATGTCTAGTGTCACAGGTATCAAGTTCTTTTGTTTGGGGATTCAGATTCACTTGGTTGAGTTTTTTCTGGACCATATGTTTATTGTGAGTCATCTTTTCATTATCTCCGTCCAGAGGGGCATATAATTCCCTTCATGGGTTGGGGATACTGCTGGCTTTTCACATGTTTTAACAAGCCTTTTATGCCATCGAGGTGGGGATTTTCAAAATCACTCTTTCGCTCTTAAGACACTTTGCATAAACTTCATTTTCCATAACTCATAATCCCACTATATCTGTAATTCACACTACCCGGAGCCCAATATTTTATCATAGGCACTTCATATGATATTTATATTTGACCAAGATTTTTTGAAGAATGATTCCATTTGTCTACTATTACTTCTAATCATCTTTTTATTTTTTGATCTTTAGCCAGTGAATGTCTTTTGGTATGTGTTGAAGACATCTGTTTTATCATACTAAATCTATTTTCATAGAATATGATTTTTGTTATACAAAGTTGACCTTGTTGATGGGCAAACTAACTGTGCTTTCAACTTTCTTTTAACTTGGTAGAAGCTTTATTTCTACGATTCAAGCATCACTGAAGTTGCTTATCTGAGCTTCATATAGTCTTTTAAGGTTTGCATAAGACTCTTTACACTCCATTTGAACAGGAAGCGTACTGTGTGTCATGATTCCTGAGCTGTTGCTAGCCATGAAAGCATAATTTTCATCATCTTACTGAAGGAGGATCCAGTCAACACTTTCTCCTTCATCTGTCACCAGAGTTTAGAATCTTCTTTCTTTCCAGTTTGCTCCCATCTTTATTTCCAGATTCAATCCATCCCTCCTTCTGCAGGGTAATCTTCCTTATGTTCTACACTCTCTTGCTAATGCCCTGTTTTGTGGCAGTTCAGTTGTAGCATCCACTTTGGTTTTATCTAAACGAAGGTTCTTTTGGCATCAAACTGTGCTTATACCAATCTTCTTGTAGAACTTCTTCTTTCTCATGGAGATCATTGCATTGCCATTTTAAGGTCTATCTTTCTTCAAGGTCATATTCATCAACCTGGTTAAAGTCCTCATGATCCAGTTGGGACAACTTGATTGACTCGCAAGCAAGAATATGATGATTGTTTGTCTGCTTTTGAATTATGACCTGAAGTATTGGAAACACCTAAGCGTGTACTAACATCTCTATTGTATGCTGGTGTTTTCAAAAAACAAATGTTCATTTTGCAGTTGGAAGTTGATGCTAAGTAGAGCCTTTTTTACCATCATTTTCAAAGACTCTTAGATTGTCTGTACAATGTCTCTCAATAATGAGACTGTCCATACTGGTTTGTTTCTCATAATTAGGGGAATTGTATCCAAGCAGAAGGTAGAGATTTAGAAATTTATGATTTGCTTCTTCAGTGATACACCTGCTCAATGGAATCACTAACTGATGAGAAGACTTTGGAATCTTCATAGCCTTTGTGAATCCATCTGTGTTGGATACAGTGAAATCTTCTATAACTGTTTGCTTCTATGAGGTGTAGCTTCGGCATCTTTTTGGATTCATGCATTTCCACCAAATCTGGAATTTGATGGCAATCTTCACATTCTTTTCGCTTCAGTCTTCTTATGGTATTTAGCTAGATGATCTTTTGGTATGGCCATTATGCAAGGTGGGTCCCTAGTTTTCTTTCTCTTTCTCTGGCCCACTATTTCTTCTGCTTTTTAGGAGGCAAGAAAATCTTTATTTGTCCTGATGTATCAGGTGTGACTGACACAGTACCATTCCCATTTTAATAACCTCCCAATTTAGATCAGTCTGTATGTGCCAAATAGTGTTCATCTTCTTAGCCCATATATCATATTCTCCCTTTTTGAGAATTAGGCACAGCTTGATGGTTGAGACTATATGAGGTGTTTGTTATGTTTGGTGTGTTTTGTTGTGTTGATGGTGGAGGTGGCGGAAGTGGTGGTAGGATTTCATCTTGTGTTCCAGACATGTTTAGTTTTGTTGGTTGGAGATGAATTAACTGGTTTTATTGTTTTCTTTCCTATTCATAGTTTCTCAATAAGCTCTGATTACCACTTGAAGGTCCTATTAATTGACATGGATCTTGCAGGGCCTTTAAAGGATTTGATAGCCAAGTTTGTTATAAATACAATATGGACTATGTAGATAGAAACAATGACTAGAATACTAAGTGTTAATGCGGGGAAATCTTAAACACAGGTTCTATGAGACAATGATACAACTGAATAACAACTTTATTAATGTGTTCTTGAGGATTACGATTTTAACTTGATATTGTATATGTATTCTAAGCTTGTGTATTCGTCTTGTATGCTCTATCTCCCTCTGACTATGCCAATAGGTGATCTCTTTTTTAATACTAAGGATTACCCTTAAAGGCTTACATATTCTTTTTCTAAAATATATTCTCCATAAATATCTTTTAATATCTTCTTCAACGGTACTAACTAACTTTCTACTAACGGTACTAACTAACTAACAGTACTTAGCTGTGAATTGCTCTGCACACAAAACTTATGAAGTTAGTTATCTTTGGGGACCCAAGCCATTACTGACTTGGATCTGCCTCGTGCATCAATGTAATTATATTTGTTAAAAACCAGTGATGCACCATTGGGTTTGATGGGTTTCCAAACCCAACATGCTGAGGGCTTAACAGCATTAAATCCCCTTGCCCTGACAGTATTAACATTTTGCCTACCAGTATTAACAGTTTGTATACCAGTATTAACATTTTGATTATGAGACCTTTTTGTTAATGCTGTTCTCTTGTAAAGGGGCCTTTGAACAGTTGATTGTGCTTGATTTTGAAAATGTGTCCTTGGTCTAGCACAATGAACTGGTGATTTTGGGTGAGCAGTATAAGAAGGCCTAACAGTATTAAAAGACCTAGCAGTACTAAAAGGTCTGGCATTGTTAACAGACCTAACAGTATTAACTGGCCTTGTATTATTAACAGTTTTTAGGCCAGTCTTCATTAAGACTGCTCTTGGAACCATACATTTGTGAACATTAGGACAACTGTATTGAATGTGCTCAAAACTTCCACAGATAAAACATGCCTTGTTATTAAAAACAAAGTTACATCCTAATTGATTGGATTTTTGACCATTCCAATTTCTTTGGTTTCCTCTAGGTCTTTGTGACCTGTACATTTCTGCATACCTAACTGACCTCCTAACTGGTGTTTCAGGTTTAACAAACTCTTTCTTAGTAGCAGTAGGTATAACAGTTTTCTTTTCAACCTTAGGGATAGATTCAACATCATCCTCATCATCTGACACCCAATCTTCAATGATTGGAGCATCATTATTCTCTCTAGCTTTCTTAGGTGCTTCTACTCTAACTTGATTAGCAGGACAGAAAAACTTTTCTTTCCAATCTTTGTCTACCTTAAGTGGAAACTTAACAGAGCTAGAGTCAGTCTTTTGTTGTTGTTTTAAAGAGTCATCAATATTCTCCTTAGAATTTTCTGACTCTTTATCACAACCAGTGGTAGGCTTTACACTTGTATCCCTAGGACCATACTCATTTACCTCAGGTTGTTTGAATTCTTGTAGACCTGAATAAGATAAATCTAAGGATGTTGGTCTATTTAGAATCAAAGGATGAGGTGAGGGGACAACATTATAACCAAAACCCTTTTTGCTTTTGTCAGTTATCTGACTTGCTAACAACTGATCTAAGTCTTTTGATGATTTTTCTCAAATCTTTGCAATCTTAATCAAAACCCCGTCCTTTTCTTCCTTAAATTTTCAAGTTCAGTCTTAAGTAATCCCATTAGATACTCTTTGTGACCTACACTTCTTTTAAGCAAAGCAATTTCCTCAGAAAAAAGAACTTCAGATTCTTTATATTTAAGAATTTGCCCTTCTAAAATTGATAAACCTCTTTTGTATGTAGAAGCTTTAAAAGCAGTATCATCTAATTTAACAAGTAAATCATCATACTGTTTCTTTAGAGCTTCATAATTTTGCAAACAAAAATTTAGAAAAAGATTTATCATTTGTTACCTCTGAATCTGATATTAGCCATGTGAGCCAATGTTTGCTTGAATTTCTTACTCTGCCATGTCACTCATAAAATCCAAAACCGCACCATCTATAGCACACATTGCTTTTTCAGAAGCATCTTCAATTCTTACTGCCTTTGATGAGCCACCTTGATTCCAATTTCTGTTGTCTTTACTCCTTGGTGCTCTGCATTCTCTGGCAAAATGTCCCATTTTATGGCAGTTGAAACATTCAACCTTTGATTTATCATACCCAGCAGTACTGCTTCCATCAATGATGATCTTCCTTCCAGTTCTTTGATAGAACTTTCTTGCCCTCATGCTCAGTAGTGCCATATTCCACTTTAGATCCATTTCTTCCAAATCATCATCATGAAGTTGCTCAAGATCTTCATGAACTAGTTGAGACCCTTGTGGTTGAGTGGACAAAAAGGCATATACTGTGGCATCACTAAAACTAGCAGTACTAGTTTCAGTACTGGCAGTATTAACTTTGGTGGTACCAGTACTAATTTCAGGATTAACAGTATTAATATTTGTAGTACTGCTTGCACCTGAAGTGGTTAGAAATGCCAAGTTCTTTTCATCATTGACAGCACCAGTAGATTTCTTAACCTTTTGTTCAACAATTTTAAAATTGTTGTACAAATCATCCAAACCCATAGTATCAAAGTCGGGTTTGTTCATCCAGACTACCACATGTGTATCCCACTCAGAAGGTAAGCTCCTCAAAAATTTAACATTTAGATCTTCAGGAGGAGTAACCACACCAACTAAACAAGCTTTGAAGCCTGTTAAAGATAGATTCAAGGAGGATCATGAGATGAAGCATTGAAATTCTCTTCACTAGTTGCTTCAGTCAAGGACTTCTGTGTCCTTTTGGTTGCTTCGTTTCCTCCAAACCTAGCTTTAATGGCAACAAACATTGATTGAGCAATCAACATACTAGTTTAAAGGTATGTTCGCATACTCATTGGGAGTCTATGAGCCAGGAAGACTTCGAGACCTTTAAATCTTTCTTTTTGCACAATCTTTTCTTCTTAGTAGAGGGAACATTCCTCTTCAATTGATGTTGATGACCAGTTTCTGGTGCTGTAACAGGAATAGGTACCCACGAATTTCCATTTTCTATTACTACCATGATGCTTAATCTTGGATCTGAAAGTAATGCTTGTTTATGATTTCCAACATTCTAATTATTCTCCTAGTTTGAGCATGGGGAAGCTTTGCCAAAGCATTGTTCTATTGAATTTTTAAATCATTTTTCTCTAGATCAAAGTTTCTCAAAGCAAGGCTCTAATACCACTTGTTGATCCACGCCTTGATAGATCATTATGTAGTAAAGTGTTTGTTACCTTGGGTAGAAATCAAAATAACAAAGATTGAGACTTTGTTTGTATACCAAAGTGTTTGCGGAATCTACCTTTGATACTCTAGAGGTGTTTATTATAAAACAGTGATAACTAAAAAAGTATTGAAAATGAACACAATGACTTCAATTTTATTAGAATAATCGAGTATCTTGTAGTACTGGGGTTACAAACCTTGAAGCTAATCACACAATTTTTTTCTCTCTTAGTATTTTATCAATTGAAAGTATTATCTATTCTAAATACTTTGGATCTCTTTTATAGACACAAGGAGTCCTTTACAAAAGATAACAACCTATCTTTTTTGGATCTGTTACAATTCAAATTACCATCCCATTAATCTCCATGCATCCTTATCTTCATTCAAGCGCTTTGACCATCAGCAGTACTAAAATCTTTTGACTAGCAGTATTAATTAACACTGGCAGTACTAAGTTTGTACTGGCAGTACTAATTCCATTAGTGCTGTCAGTTACACCTTGGCAATATTAACTCTTGTGAAGATTTATTCCTAACACTAATCCATACCGATTATAACGTCGAAGCTACCAAGTTCTACGGGCATTAAGTTGACGTTGAATGGATGGTCTAAGAAGTTTAATGTACATCACGGATAATTGTGTTTATCCTTATTATTTTCCCATCGCTAGTTCAACATCATAATAATGGGTCTTATTGTAGTTTGGTGTGATATCGATTAGGGAACTAAATGTAGTAGATATAAAACTCCTATCGACACCATTATCAAATAAGATAAAAGCATAGCGGTCATTTAGAAGAAACGTACCCATAACGACGTTGGAGTCCGGGTTTCTTCCCGCATTGCCCACCACATAAACCTTGGCTGGTGCATTGCCATTCCCACGTTGATTACCATAGTTTCCATTCTTCAGCTTCGGGCAGTCTTTCTTGAAGTGCCCCTGAACACCGCACTCATAACAAGTGACAGCATTCTGAGTTGTCCCGAAGTTCCCACGATTGTTATTATTACCGTTGGGACCAGAACTCCTACAGTCACGAGCCAGATGACCGATCTTCTTGCACTTATTACACCTGGGAGCACATGGACCTTTGTGGTGATAGTTGCATTTTGTACACAAGGGCAATGATCCCGTGTACTCCCTCTTTTCACTAGGCCCAACAGTGTAAGCCCTCCCAGTGTTATGTCTTTTGTTTTGTTGTTGGTGCCCCTTTATTATTTCCAGCATTAAACTCCAACTTCCTCTTCTACTCAGCTTGCCTTTCAGTAATAGTGAGGACTTTTTGATCCATCTAATCATTGGCAAACTCAATTGCTTTCTCCATCGTCTTGGGTTGATATGACATTACATTTCCCTGAATCATATCAGGAAGTCCACCAACATATTTCTTAACTTCCTCTGATTCCTTGTGGAATATCCTTCCACACATTAGTGTAAGCTCTTGAAAACGCAAAGTGTAACTTGCGACATCAGTACCTTTTACTTTTAGGATCTAGAGCTCAATTTCTAACTTCTTGATTTCACCCCTTAGGCAGTATTTGACTGTCATCATCTTCTTTAGTGCCTTCCAGTCCATAGCATAAGCAACATCTTGAGTAACAGTCTTTATGAGGGAGTTCCACCATGTTAGAGCATTTCCAAGGAAAGTGCATGTAGCTAACTTAACTTGGTTCTCCACAGCACAAATCTTGATATGGAACACCGATTCCATCTTTTTGAACCATTGTAACAGCGCAACCACTCCTTCAGTACCCTTAAAAGTAAGGGGCTTGCAATTTAGAAAAATGTTGTACGTACACTCACGGGGAGTGCGTATAGTTCGTCTATTCCAGTGTCAGAATTGTGGCTTTCGTCGCCATGACCATTAGTGATATTTCGAAGAGTGTCATGGTAAGCAAGTGCCGCAGACACTCTTGCTTCGATTAGTTTCTCAACAGCAACAGCTGTCATAGGAGCCCTTGCAGCAGCAACAGCCCTTGCAGTAGCAGAGGATCTCCTTGGTGGCATATTGTTCTAAATCATAACAATATAATACACGTGAGTTTTCATAAACATCACAACATGACATGGGTATAACATATATATAACAAGATCACATCACACAGTGATTATATAACATGACTGGGATCACAACACATAACAGAATTGAGATCGACATAACATAATACAACACATTATATATATAACAAGATTAGATCACATAGTGATTATATAAACATGACTGGGATACAACACATAAACAGAATTGAGATCGACATGGTCATAATACAACACATCATTAATACTGGATAAACTTACATGATTGTTGATACAAGAAATGAAAATACTAGTCCTATGCCGTGTTAGATGGGCTAAATCCATAATGCTTAGCCGACTAACATATTGGTAGCTATGAATATGAAATGAGATGTGTAAACATAGTGAACTACTATCACTCGCAGATCATATGCATGAGTAATGATCTACTAGCCTGATAGTGCCAGAATCTGTCCTAATGACACTGGACAAACTATTCCTGTAGTGATGAACATGTGTAATCAACGTCGTAATCAGTAACCTCCTGTAAGGAGACTACATTAATCATACATATGGGTTTGTGTCATCTATTCTTGTAGTCTCATAGTGAATGTCGAAATTTACCCATCGGATGTGCCTCAATCATCTCGGGAAACAAGGGCATCCTGATTCCAATAGTGTGCAGTCTAATATTGAAATGTTCTATCTAACAACTCTATCAACTCTTTGAAATAACCAAGTCTGTCTATCCTGAGTATCCTCTAACACAGTATAAACATCCTATGTGTCATGCTCCTAAACCGCAGCAAGCTCGGTCACTCAAGCATTGACCCCCTTAAGGGTCGTCGGTGCTACCTCCTTAACAACTTCTGTCAGGTCTACCCAAACATCTCTAATACTATTGCCGACCTCCTCGGCTCTCTGATGTCTAGTTTTGGCATCCAGAGTGCCGATAAACCCATAGTCTATCCTATGACCCCTAATAGGTCTTAAGAGCAGCAGTCAAACTCTCCCATACCTTATACCTCGATGTGAGAGCAGTCAGACATAACCTCTTACGAGGTGGTAACTCAGCCTCGGGAATGTCCTCCCTACGGTCAATTGGTGGTGGTATGAACAGTGAGACTAGTAGTGGTGGTAGTGGTGATGATGGTAACAGAAATGATGTAGGTACAGGTGATGGTAAATGTAGTGATAATGGTGGAGGTGGTAGTGGTGGTGAGGGAATCTGAGGCGATCTGGGTATAGGTGCAGACTCATCCGTCTCAAATGCCTCTGTATCCCCAGCTGAGGGAACAGGGTCAACAACAGGTACAACAGAAGAGTCGGCTAGAGCTAGGTGCTCCTCTTCCTCCTCGTCATCATCCTCGTCCTCAAAGGGCTCCTCATCCTCATCATCATCGTCATCGGAGGGCTCATCATCATCATCCTCGTCAGTAGGGAATATTTTAGATATGATATCATTACGGGTTCACTCCTTCGGATCGGAGTCTGCCACATAGCTGGGCGACAAGGCGGTAGGTAAGGCATCTCCAGGTAGAGGCTGGTCCCCTAATGGTGCCTCAGCATTGGATGGCACTAAGTACTCGGGGTACTCAGGCTCAGGTACGCATGTTACCTCGACAGTTGAAGGTGGGTGCTAAAGGCCATGCACGTAATCAAGAGACAGTGGGTGCTCAGGTCCTGGCACATAGTCCGGAGATGGCGGGGCTACCGGCTGCATAGGGAGTCCATCGTATCCGTATACGATGACTCGTGGAGAACCTCCATCGGACAGCTCCTCATTAGCTCCCCAGAAGACTCTCCATGGGTCGGAATCAGTGTAGACAGATGTGTAGGTGACTGTAGATGAAGAAGACATGACAGGTCTTGTAACACTCTGATACACGTGTTTACATTAGTAAATATTTGAAGACCCATAATAATATACTTAATATATTATAAACATGTATGAGAACCATGCAACATCTACTATAGTCAACTAATGCAAAAAGTAATGTATAAGTGAATGTCCTATAAAAATCCCTTTTTATGATGCAATGTTTGAAAACGGTTATAGTCCAAGTAAAAAATTTTGACCTGGTCCTCTATAACCTTGGCCCTGATACCAATTTGTAACAACCCCAAATAGGGTCGAAGCGGAATAATGAGTCCGGGAGCGTTACTTATCAATGGCACAAGACGATATTGAGAAAGCTCTAAAGAGTGGTTTAAAAGGTATACAATTGGATCTTATTGTAATTATTTAATACAATGTGCAACGGCTTAATTGTTTAAGGTTTGTTACAAAAGATTTTTAGATCATATCAAAAATCCTCTGATGTAATGACTCCAAATCTTTATGCCATGACTACCTAAAAGAGTATCTTACAACTGTTTCCATTAGCACCTCCGTGCCTCATTGACCTGAGAAAACATGCTTTAAAACGTCAACATAAAGTTGGTGAATTCATAGGTTTATGTAAATATAATGTAGGACCACAAGATTTCCAAGTGTATGATAGTGCAACAGATGCAAACATCACAAAGTGTAATTACATTTCCTTAAGCTCATGACACTGAAGCTCGACATGTATGATTTGCAATATAAATGAGCACAACATTTGCCCTTGATGATGTTCTAACCTGCAACATCCCAAATCCGACATGGTGTACGTCCGTTGTCCGGCAAACCGACACAGTGAGAGCTACTCACCCGGATGGGGATGTCAATCCCAAATAGATCTATTTATAACATTCGCGCTCACACAAAGTAATTGACAGTTCATGATAATGGGCACAGTGGGTTATCGCTACTTAGGCAAACACGTAATCATGATAAAATGTACACTTGCGTCCAATTTGTAAAACAATGCATGTTTCTCACCCCAAAAGTTGTAAATCATTGATATAGTAAAACATGGGGCTATGAACTCACCTTAGTAAGTAGTCCTCCGTGAATGGTAATATACCCAAGTATGGTAAGTGAATCGCACCGTCAAATACCTAAGTAAATATGGCCAGTCTTAGTCTACAAGTTTAGGCTAACGACTTCATGTATAAACTACAATAATTTGCTAATTTATATATATACTGTTATCACTTGTGTGGTGGTGTACACGTTTATTGTATTCGTTTTCCTCGTTTGCTCTTGGGAAGATGTACGACTATATACTTTTAAGTTTACAAGGTGTTTAAGTATTAATAATAAATACACCTATTTATTATTCGCGTGACTTTAGTTATATAAGTATCCGTATTATATCACGACTAGTCCGATACCATAAGTGTTTATTTAAATCACTTAATTATATAAAATACCCTTAGGTTTTCATTATTGGCAAAAACAGTCCTTATAGTTTAAAATAGAATATTTACCGTTTACACCCCTGAGTTTCCATGTTGATACGTTTAGTCCCTCCACTTTACAAAAATTACATTTTTGGTCCTTATGAGTTCCAAACAGTCCCTTAAGTTTAGAAATGTCAAAAACAGTCCCTTAACTTTATAAAAAAATAGAATTGACAGTTTTATACCCTCAAGTTTCTACTTTTACACTTTTAGTTCCCCCTTATTTTGCAAAAACAGTATTATCAATACACTAGTAGTATTAACAATTTGCTAGCAGTACTAACTCTGCTAGCAGTACTAACTTCTGCTAGCAGTACTAACTTCTTAAGCCTGGCAGTATTAACTTCTAACTTAGCTCGTATCATACAACCCATCAGTGAGTTAACAAATTCGTTAGAGTTTGTTTGAGCTCGTGTTGGACACAAGACGCGGCTATGGTCTTGCTAACTTATTTCGACATATCCCAAACAACCCTAGTTCGCATATACTATAGTGTACACATCCTTTATTGAGCAAGAGGAGTTGTTAAGTATTATGACACGTGCCATGAAAGTGTTTCTGTTTCCAAACAAGTTATCAAACCTCTTGGCTAAATATTTTATGTGTGCATGTCATGTTTAAACATTCATGCTTATACACAAGATCTTGGTTACGTGCGTTATGGAATTTGGTTCACTACATAAGTCTATATATGTTGTATATTATAAGATACGGACATGGGTTATGTCATGCTAGGTACGACCCATGTTTAGCTTGTTAACACATAATAACCGTGCCTTATGACACGTGAAGCAAACATGAAACTTAAGTATACTTTTGTAATTAAATTTCAAAACACAAAATAATACATAAAACTACCAATAGATTATTTAACACTTATATATAATGTGTACTTCCATTTTAAGTATTATTCCACTAACATGTACATAAAATTCGAACCTTGTATACCTTGTAATATCTCATTATTTCATGAAAATAAGCTAGGTGGTGTTTAACATATATAAGCAAGTATGTACATAATTAAATGAATGAATGGAATGTTTAAACTTTAAATAGACCTTATGGAAATGTAGAGGATTGATGAACACAAGCTTATACTTAAGCCTTAACCCAAATAATCAAACACAAGATCAAACCCTAATTAGGAAAACCCTAATTAGATTTCTTGTATGATTCTTGTTAAACCACAACCCAAGCTTCCAATACACTTTGAATGATCTTAGATATGAATAATAATGAGTCTTGAACACTTGTTATCTTTGTAGAAGAAAATTATATGTGAAACCCAAATAATAATCTTTGAGCCGTGGGCTTTTGGTGCTAGGAGATGAGAGAGTTGTGAAATTTAGCTAGTGAATTATGAGAGTGTGAGTTAATAAACATAAGACTTGCGCATCTTCTCATTGGATGCAAGGTACCTTTGATGTGTCAATCTTTAGAAACATGTGTAATGTGTAAGGTACTTTTGTACTAGGTGGGGTGAAGAAGTAAACTAGTGAGTTTAAATGGTTTATCATGTGTATAATTTACACACATCCGGCCCCTATGTGATTTATTTAAGTAAAATGAGTAATTTTTATTGTATCGGGTTAAAAATGTGGGTATTCTTGTTTGATATAGATGGGTATAGTCATTCTGGTATGCCTAAATCTATTTTATGCAAAACGTAAAACGTTTAACGTAACCAAAAAAATAAAATAGGAAAAGTTTAAATTATACTCTTATAATTATATAACACTTGCTTGAACGTAAACAAACTTTGTTAACATGTTTGATGTCCCGTTTACGTTAATGGTGATTTTTTAGTTTACGCGATTTAAACTAACGATTATAATTTAAAGCGAACGCGTAAAACATCTAAAAATATAATAATAGGAATAAAAATGAAGTCGTAAATGACGCTAAAATGTGAAATGTTATAGTCTTTCACCATTAGAAGAGCTTGTCCTCCTAGGCTCAAGTGCAACACGTTGAAAAAGGTACGGTTTAGTGAAAAGATGCGATACTTCTTTGAAATTGGTCTTCACATTTCCCATGTGAACTCAGGACCTTTCCTCGAGTCAATCGAACCTGACAATTAGAATACAACCTTTGCTTACCCGTAGGAACCTCTTGATCCATGATCTCTACGGTTCCCTCCACAAAACGAGGAGCTTGTCATCACATGAAGTCCTTTCCATGGAAGACGGCTAATGGTTCATCGGAATAAACATTTCTACAAGTGGATACATGAAATTATATGAACCCTAGCTCAACTCTTGAGGAAGCTCAAGCTTGTAAGCAACGGATCTAACCTTTTCCAGCACCTTGAAAGGTCCAACATACCTAGGGTTTAACTTCCCCCGTTTGCCAAAATGTACGACCCCTTTCCAAGGTGAAACTTTAAGCATAACTCAATCCCCAACTTGAAATTCCATCGGCTTATGCTTTAAATCGGCGTAACTCTTTTGTTGGTCACAGCGGACTTGCTGCCTTTGTTTTGATTTGATTGACTCTACAGTTGTCTCTTGAACTATTTCGGGACCGGTGGAGTTAAAACTTGTCCAAACCTCGACCGCAGCAAGCAGGTGAACCGCCACCTTATTCGACCGTAAAGGTGCCTCGAATGGTGCAGCCTCCATACTAGCATGATAACTATTGTTGTAAGAAAACTCAACTAGTGGTAAATGTTTAACCCAAACATTTCCAAAGTCGATCACACAAGCACATAGCACATCCTCGAGAGTTTGGATAGTTCTCTCGCTTTGTCCATCAGTTTGTGGATGGTAAGTAATACTCATATCCAAACTAATACCCAAAGCCTTCTAAATGATCTCCAGGAGTTTGAATAGGAATCTAGGGTCACTATAAACGATCACAAATGATCGAGAAAGGTATTGTCATGCCTCGAGACTACCTCCTTATAGGTACATTCTCGCCAACTATCATGTATCAGTTTCCCTCATTGGTACGAAGATGGCAGACTTCGTAAGTCGGTCAACAATCACCCAAATGGTGTCATAACCTTGCGATGACTTATGAAGCTTTGTGACAAAATCCATTGTGATGTTATCCCACTTCCATTGGGGTGTCTCGGGTTGTACCAACAAACCCAATGGCCTTTGGTGTTCAGCCTTGACCCTAGCACATGTCAAACATTTGCTAACATAGGTGGCGATGTCGGCTTTCATATTGGGTCACCAATATAGCTTCTTCATGTCTGGTAACAATCTTGTCAGACACCCGATGGAGGAGTATTTTGAATTTAGGGACTCGTGCATGATCACAGTCCTCAAGTCACCATAACATGGCAACCAACTCTTGCCGTTTAAGCATAGGGTTCCGTCGGTGTGGGGTTCCAACTTTTCTTTCGGTATATCCTTCCTGATAATACCTCCTACATCTTTGTTCTTGAGATTCTCTGGTTTCTGTGCTTCGGTCTGAGCTATTGATATTTGATTAGAAGATCCAAACTGTGGAATTAGAATTTGTGTTGATTATGACAAAACATATTAAAGATGGAAAGACCCTACAACACAAAGCAAAAGAACTTTAAATACTGTTTGTACTAAATCTTCAATCACATTAATGTTTATACTAGCTTTGTCTTGTAGGTCTTCATCTTTTAATATGTTTTGTCCATATCAACTCAAATATAATTCCCAAACATCTCCCCTATTGATTAATGACAAAACCAATAAGCACAAGCTTCCCCTGAAGCTCAAAGATGAAGAAACTCCCCTGAAACATCACTCTTCCCCTTTTGTCATAATCAAATAGGAGAAGTCATGTAGATGGTTAATGTATATGAAACAATAAAGCTTCCCCTAAAAGTAATATTAACCATCTCTTGACTCACGAACCTCAGTAGCATAGATCAGCATCTTCCTTCCAGTACGAACAAGACATGCTTATTACTATATTATGTAATAAAATGTCTTTGGATAATTCTTGTAGTCAATATATGCATGGCGATCACATGCAATGGCCGATAGTCTCAGTGAGCTCAGACGGATCAACCAGAAACCACTCAATGCTTATGATTATTCTTTTTCCTCAATAATCATATCATGAACTGTATGGTATCATATGCCCCCCAAAATATTTGTAAAGAGCGTGTAACTTTTCCAATCAAGAATTATATCATGCACTGAACCTCCAAAACGAACTACACAAATCATCATTGTTCAAGATCCAAAGGCGGTCGTGGGAGACAAAGGAGAAAAAACGAGTGGAACAGGAAAACAAACATGAAGAAGGGATAGAAAAGAACAAACTTAAACATTATCATTATTACCTTCATCATCCATTCATTCCAAAAATCTATATCTCACATGATTAGCAACTCTCTTACAAATTCATAATCATTCCTTAACATCACTCATTCCATGATTCTCTGTTATATTCTGCAACGTAATAACAAGGAAACACACAAGAATCTATACAATGTCAAATGATTTCAATACCACTAGGTATGAAAATTTTGACAAAGACTTGTGATAGCATTCTTATTTGATGTTGACTTTTAAAAGTTAATGAATAACGATTCTTTACGATCTGAGTAGCGCAACGTATTCTATCCACCCAAGTTCTACCAGAATCTAGAGAAATTCTATTGACTGTCACCAAGAGGTATGATCTTGAAAATAAGTAGACGTGTGAAAGGAGGTAATTATAATTATGGTGTACAACATAATTATAAATGCATCACACACGTGGACTTGTGACCTTGATTAACCTAAATTTATACCCAGTACCTATCTCTAAACAATACCACTATAACTTTCAATTAAATCTCGGGACGAGATTTCTTTAAGGGGTGGAGACTATAACAACTCAAGAATTTTCATCAACCTATTTTACTATTGTTGGGAATAATTGAAAACGACTAAGTGTTGTTTTTGCTGTTAGAGATGTTCGTTCCTGCTGATGGCATTAAGTCGTTCCTGCTGATTATGTTTCTGCTGGTCATGTTCTCGTTTCTGCTGACAGAGATAGAATCTGCTGATCGTTATTATAGACGTGATTAATGTAATTAAGGAATTATAGTTATAGTCTAGAATTATCTCATTAATATAGGAATGAGATATATTAGGAAGAGATTGATGTATATCTCTTACGCGGTTTTAGGTATCTTGTTGACCAATTTAGGGTTTCTTCTCTATAAAAGAAACCTTTAGCATTAGGGTTTGGCACCGATTACAAATTACAAAAAACAATTTATTATCAATAGAAAGATCCATAGAGGATCATTGTTTATATTTGTTCTTTTTTATATTACGTTGTTTAGTTTCCGCCTAAACAATTGTTTTCATTCTAATTTCTTCACCATCACTTGTGTACAAGCTACTACACTCAATATACAATGTGTAAACCCTAATTATTCTATTCATAAACTTTCATACCATTTCTACTCTTAAAACCCTAATTCAAAACTCAAGAAAACCCTAACCCGAGCTAACATACTACATCTATGACCCGAGTCTTCGTTATTATCCTTGTGAAAACCTAAACCAACACTCCAAATAAGTTGTATAATAACTTAAATTACAACATTCTCAATCATATTACATCATCATTTCATCAATTTACTTCAGCTAGATGCAAATCGAATCCAAGAAACCCTAATTGTGCACTAATTGTAACTTTTGACCCGTTTACTCATTTTCTACCCATTTTAACCCAAACCACCTATCAACTTTTGATTATAATCCTTAATATAAGTCTTAGGATCAGTAACCTATCATTCTTTAATCAAATGTATACGAAATCCAAGCATAGAAACACAATTCGTGCCCTACTTGAACCCCGTAAACACCTTTCTTGCAATTTGACCCAATTTAGAACTTTTCTTGCATAACGAAGCCACCTTATGACTAAGCAAATTCACTCTTAAGGCGCGTTGAATATTAACACTTAAATATATATCATATATATTAAAATATAAATATATATAAGTCTAAAATCAACAAGGATCAATAAAAACCGAGAAGTAGTATAGAATATTCCCGGGTCGTTATCCCACGAGCTTGTGCTGAGAATCGTTACTGTCGAAGATTATTTGAAGATTTTTTTTAGATTTTGGATTAAACTACGAATTTAATAGCACAATTAAACTATAGAGAAAATTTAAGAAACTAAAATCAATTAACTAACGCGAAATTTAAATGCACGAAAAGTAAAAACGTGAGCTAAAACTGAAATTTAAAACCTAAGAAACTACTTTTTACAAATTTAATACCTAAAAATCACAAATTTAAAAAGAAAATTTTAGGAAAAAGAATTGGAATTTTTTAACTATTTTCCTATTTTCTATGATTTATTTAAGAAAAAGAAATTACTTAAAATCTATTTAAATTCCTAGAAAATACAAATTAAACTGGAAAAATAAGGAAAAATGGTTTTTAAATACTAAAAAGGTGCAGAAAATCAATGGCACAAAAAGCCCTAATTTTTATACCCTAATCGAATCCTAATTTTATCAATTAAAACTAAACCCTAACTTTTATTAAACTAATTTCTAAAATAATAAAACTATTTTATTAAACTAAAAAGACAGGGTAGGAAATGTAATAAAAGAAAGAAAAGGGTAGGCGGGCAAACCTTCTATATTTTACACTACAGTGTAAACGGGTAACCCTAAACTATGGGAAAAATACTAAACAGACCCCGCGATTCAGCTTATTTTTGCTATTAAAAAAGTGAAAATACAAAATCTTAAACTCGCATGAAAGTTGTTATGGGAGCTTATACTAACCACTTTAACAAAGCACCTCATACTTTCATCCAATGAATACGCTAAGCGCAATTGGCTTTTCAAAATCTTTACAGAAACTAAGGGTTTAACAGCTTTTTTAGACAATGGCCTATTCTAGGCTCTCTCTCACTCTTGCGAGGAAGACATGAACTACAACAAAATCGATGCTTTATGTAGATTAGGATATGTACTAGAGATTTCTAAGAAAAAATAAGCTAAGCTCTAACAAAAATAACAAGAAAAATTGAACTTAAAAAGTGCAAGTTTTAGCTTTAAACTGAAGATTAACGCTTTCTATAAGCTAAACAGCTTATTTCTAACTTGGAAGCTGAAAACTTTATAGAAATAAGCATGCTAGGAATGATAAAACTACCCAGATAAAAAAAAATCTAAAAATTACAACTAGAAATAAAAAATCAATAAGAAAGTAAGCTAAGATCCTAAAGAGCTTCTATATTGCTTTTTGCAGGTTAAAATAAGCTAAACTAAAAGCTTAAAATTGAAATCTAAATGATGAAATTTAAAAAACTCATGGAATACTAGTTTAATGCTAATTTCTAAACCATAATTCCTAATTTTGAATGTTTAAGAAGAAACTAAAAATTCAATAGCAACAACATCAGCAGTAACTGATGTTGCTGATGTGTTTGACCAACAATGTAAATGCAGGTTAAATGCTTAGCTTAAAACTCATGTACTCACTACCTATTTGTTCCTAATCTTACACATATCAAACTTAAGCTCTCTTATGCTAAAACTCACTAAAACTTCAGATTCTTCATTAAACAAAAACTGTCCTGGTGCTAGGAAGTAGTACTTAAGTCCTAAACTTTTAAATTCTACTAACTAATTTTCAAAACTTATTTAAAACTTGTTAACACTACTTAACACAGCTATATGAAGTATTTTGGCAGGATTGTTTTGACTTTAAATGTCAAATAAGGCTTAAACCAAACACTCCTTAATAAAAACTGTCAAACCTAAAGTAAACTTAAAATCTATTTAAAAGCTAAAACTACTAAAACCTTTTATCTACTCTCACTAATTTTCACCTTCTTAAGCTATTAAAAGACTAAAACCTACAGCTTATGTGTAAAGATAAACTAGTTACTCACCTAAGCCATTAGACTAATAATGACAGAATTGAGTATTAAAGTTCTTAATGAACTAAAACTATAACAACTCAATTCATTTGCATCTTTAAGCTAATTAAACAAATCTAAACACATTTAAACACAAATAGAACAAAGACATAAGCTGATTGAGTAAGCTAAATTTAAGCTAAAATGAAATGTATAAGATAAAACCTGGAAATTGAATGTCTCAGACCCTAGCCACTCTATCTGAATGAGTGGCTTAAAATTGTAAACCTAATGGCTCCTAGCCTCTAAAACCTGAGCTAAAAGCTCAATAAGCTATATTAGCTTATTTACTCCAAAAGCTTCCAAATTTGAGCTCAAATGAACTCTTATGAACTAAAATAGACTGAAAACAGTTTTAAAAAGCTTCTAGTGATATTAAAACACTTTTAAAACAAGAGAAGATAGAATAAGCTAATTTGAGCTTATCACAAGCTTATTAGCTAAATTCGGCTTATTACTTGAAAATTTAAGAACAAACTCAACACAACTAGTTCATATTGCTTAGAAATGGAAAGTACAACTGAAAATAAAGGAAAAAAAATCTTAATTGCAACAGTACATGAAATTAAAAAAATACAAAGGAAATTTAAAAACTTTCAAAAAACTGCCCTCCAATGTTCATCTTTCTTTCTCTTTTATAGATGTCCCGGGTCTCTTGTTGTGCTTCTTGTGTTTGTGTTGTGAGAGGTTCACAGCTTCAATCTTGGCCCTTCAATTTCATCAATAATCAATCATCATAGCCGTTGGATTTGTCATGGAGAAGTGTGGGATTGCCAAATGGGATTAGGGGATTAGTGGAGGAGGGGGGAAAGGTTTGTCCATGGGGTGGTTTGGGTTGCAGGGTAAAAGAGAGAAAGTGAACCCGTGAGTTCGTTTGGGGGGAAAATGGGCGGGAAAGAGTGTTTATAAAGGTTGGGGGTGACGGGTAAAAAGGTTTATGGGAGTTGTCACTTTTGGTCCCTCTAGGTTATATGTTTGATTGCATCCTTAGTCCTTGTGGTTAAAACCTTTTTGGGGACTTGGCAAGATAAGCCCTCCAAGTCATATTTATTAATGACATGGGAGGTCCTTGTGGTAATACAACTTGAGGAGTTTGGCGGTTTAGCCCCCTCAAGTTATATTTCAATAGAATTGCAACTTCAGTCCTTGTAGTTTTCCACCATGATATACAACCTTTTGAATTGGCAATTTCAGTCCCTACAGTATTATTTTTTTTCTTTGACTTTCTTTTGACTTGACCATGTCGGTGTTGACTTTGACTTTGACCAGTTGACTTTTCTGTTGACTTTTTGACTTGATTGACTTTTCGGCTTCGATTTGGCTTTGTCTTTCACAGTCTTTTCCATTCCATGTTCGGTTTTGTCGTTTTGGCTTCGTTTTTCGTCCTTTTGTGTGATATCCGTTTCCTGCAAAATACAAATGCAAAACAAACATTTCTTTGGCAGTTTTTGTCTGTTTTTGGTCATTTAAGTCCGTTTTTCAAGGAAATGGTACAGTGTAACTACTAAGCATCTATACCAAAATCCCCTCATACTAAGGTAATTGCCTGGTGATCCTCACCGCAATGATTATGAACTTAAAACACTTGACGCAACTAAGACTCTCAATCCGCCCTCGACAGAATAACTGAAAGATAGCTTAAGTGTTTGGTCAAGGAACAAAAGAATCAAAAGCTTCGACAAGTCCCTGTTTTTACCATTTATCTAGACACTCACTATCCCTAATAGTTTTATGGATTTTTCCCTTTTCTTTCTCGATTTCCTGTTTGAACTTCTTTTATTTATCAACATTAGGGATCATAGAAGGAAAACGCCCATAAATAATCTAACGATGGTCCTGGCGGATAAATTCATCGTCCCCGATTTTTCACTAGTTCCAAACCAAGCAATTAAACAAGATCATTTGTTAATATAAGTCTAAATGCTAAGCACTCATACTTATGACTTGTGAACTTTTAAACTCCCAACATGAATATATGATTTAAATGTGTGTTACTCATTTCGACTCTCACTCCATCGATTAACTTATTACCATAGTCGTGTATATCACAAGATGAATCATAACTCAAGCAACACTTATTAGGACCCTTGTAGACTTGATTTTAAAGAACGATGATTTTACTGAGCAGAACTTTTCATCTCGAGCAATCTTTCTTCATTATAAATCATAAGTTTCTGATAACACTAGGAATGCGTTGCTTAGTTTGAATACCAACCTAGGCCTCGCTCCCTAGTAGGATATCACAACCAACGACCAGTGTTCTTAGTTTGAAACCCCACCCCGTTTGCTAGCGTAGTGGGAAATCACATCAATCATCTTCTTCCCTAATATGGCTAAGGATAAGGTGTTCTATCAGTTTGAAACCCTCACCGAGACCTCGCTTCCTGGTGAAGATATCACAACACACCAAATCACTTAAAATAAAGAATTGTCCTAGTTTGCAACCCCCACCTCGTGTTAGCGGACGTGGCGGATAATCACGACACATCTTTTCTTTGATTCTAGCCATAATATCAAAGTATGCTTCATTGACATAACATTCAATATTCAGCATTATTGCATTCATACTTCATTCATCTTCTTTGGCATTTTAAATTTACGAATTATTAAGAACAGAAAATCCGCTTAAAAGAATTCAAGTTACAAATTTTGATGCTTTTTCTAAAAAACATTGATTGCACTTAAGTGAATGAGAATTGGGCACGAAAGACACGGCGGATTAGAAGCTAATGCGGGAGAAAAAGCCTACAAGTTACTCATATCTAGTTTTTTGTGCAGCACACAATATATTATATTTAACACTATCACTTCTTGTTCGTCCTATTAAAAATTCGAAGCACACGAATTTCGTCAAAGCTTAGCCTACAAGCGGTAAGTTTGAGGAACTAGCCTTAGGGCTCAACACGCCGATCGAGTCAAAAATTATTACCTCATTCTACCCATTAGGAAAGTCAAACTGGACAAAACACTTAATTTCTATTTGTTTGAAAATTTTTAACAGAACTTCTCATTTTTTTGTTATTTTTTAGCAAAAAAATTTGGTGGTAAAAACGGGATTACGTAATAACAACGGCTGCAGGAAAAATCAAATCGAAGAGCCCCCCATACTAGAACTAAACATCGTCCTCGATGTTATCAAAGGGTGTCCTACGCAAATCAAGGCCGTTATGAAGTTGCCAAAGATAAAACGTTAGTCGATTAGATTGGATACTGGAATTCCCAAAATGCCGCTGACACTGATCAAACTCTTGTAGATGTAGAGTCTTTCACAAACCGGAAATCCTGGACATACAACACAAAGCACACAAAACATGGACAAAACACGAGTAAGGAAAGAGGTAAGCCTCCTCACAAAAACACTTATATTTATTCACTACTGATAAGCATGGTGTGCCTCCCACGAAGCGCCTGTTTTTTGTAAGCTCCGAGTCAAGTCGACTCGACCCCGAATTCATTGGTCCATGGGGGAGCAAGTGGAAGATAAAATCATCATCGGACTTTCATTCAAGTGGTTTGGATAACATTGAATTTCATGAAAGTTCCACTCCGATGAGATACATCCGGCATAAAAGAATGATAAATTGGGATGCTGATAAATGCTAAATTGAATATATTAAATACCCGGGATTTTGCCAAATAAAAGCCAGAAAATGCCAAAAGAATAGAAAAATGTGTGCTTTTGTGTCTATTGTGCAGGAAAGGATAAAAAGGACAAAAAGAAGCAAAAACAGTCAAAACCGACAAGAAACGAAAGAGACAAGACAAGAGTGAAGAGTGAAGAAATCAAAAGCCGGATCAGCCGATACAACAAGAAAGAAAGCCAAAATAAAGACAAGGACCAATTTTGACAAGTGTGCAAAGTTTCAAAGGCTTATTTGGAGTTTTAAAGTTCAAGGACTGAAATTGCAAAAAGGTGGAAAGTTGTTTTATAAAAGGGAAAGAAAGAAATATGAAACACAAGGGCCGAAACTGTCAAATTTGAAACTACTTTAACACTAGAAAAGGACGGGGCAAAGGCAGGGACCAATTGTGCATAAACCCCAAACATTCAAACATATACACACGCGGCCATTCACCCCTAACCAACTCCAACAGAATTTCCCGCCCTTTTTCTCAAACAACCCATCTCCCTGTAAACCCTACCCCCGCTCCTCTACAGCTCCCAACCTTGTTCTAAAACCTCCTCCACATCAATTAACCCACGTGGCATCACCTGATTGGATCGAACACATCATCAACTTAATCAAACGGCTAGAAATGGAT